>BROE01000011.1:14756922-14774124 GCA_036571765.1 Plecoglossus altivelis
GCATACAGGACTCTTTCATCTTGTCTCTCTCTGTGTGAGAGATGCATACAGGACTCTTTCATCTTGTCTCTCTCTGTGTGAGAGATGCATACAGGACTCTTTCATCTTGTCTCTCTCTGTGTGAGAGATGCATACAGGACATAAGAGCATTGATTTGGAGGACTCTATATCCAGCAGCACTTAGTGTTCTCCTGGTTGGAGGGGAATCTAATTCTGTCTCTGACCCATTTCCTTTGGAGTTCATCTCCTCCCTCCATCTGTATGTCCACCTCTCTCTCTCCTGCCAGACCAGGTCCAGTGCTCCTCCTGCCAGGCCAGGTCCAGTGCTGGGACTCTGTCCTGCCAGACCAGGTCCAGTGCTGGGACTCTGTCCTGCCAGGCCAGGTCCAGTGCTAGGACTCTCTCTCCTGCCTGGGCATGTCCAGTGCTCCTCCAGATCACAATCACCCAGCCAGTTAACCAGTCAGCATGTGGCCCTGAAAAGAGATGAATCTTAACACAGACACATTCACACACACATTCCATAAACACACCACACAGAATATACACACAACATGTACACACACTCTAGTCACACTGCCACAGGTCATACTTCCTCTTATAGAGAGACCATCACTCCTGCTTCCTCTTATAGAGAGACCATCACTCCTGCTTCCTCTTAGAGAGAGACCATCACACCTGCTTCCTCTTATAGAGACCATCACACCTGCTTCCTCTTATAGAGATACCATCACCCCTTCTTCCTCTTATAGAGACCATCACTCCTGCTTCCTCTTATAGAGAGACCATCACACCTGCTTCCTCTTATAGAGAGACCATCACACCTGCTTCCTCTTATAGAGAGACCATCACACCTGCTTCCTCTTATAGAGACCATCACACCTGCTTCCTCTTATAGAAAGACCATCACTCCTAGGAGACAAGAAGGGGATGAAATGAATTTATCTTTTTCTTTTGTACCGTGTTTGTGTGGGTGTACTGCATGGTCAAGGTTTCTAGAGAATATTTTACTGCCAGTTTTCTCTACACAATACCTTTAGGGCACAACACACACATTCTGCACAAGGACAAGAACAGAGAGAGTGCATGTGTGTGCAATTTGTGTGTTTTGCCTGTCACAAACGATCAGGGAAGAGGAATACCTCCAGATAAATCAGTCTGAAATAGGGGGATGCCTTTAATGATAGAAGAGAGAGCGAGGGACGGAAGGAAGGATGTTTTGATTAGGGTATTAAAGGAGTGTCACTCCCCCCCTTCTCTCTCTCTTGCTCCCTCTCTCACTGTTCCTGGGGATAGAGGTGTGTAAGAGAGAGAGTCTAACAAAGCAAGCAGAGGAGAGTGAAATAGACAGCCAGGGATGGTGTGGTCGGCCAGGAGACTTCATCCAATCAGTGCAGCTCCAGACACATCTCATCTTCTTCTTAACAAGGCAGGTCACTAGGAGTTAGAGCCAGACCAACACAAGTGAAGACGACACGCAGCTGCTTTCTCTGTACTCTCTCACTGTTTGGAAAATCTTTTCTCAAGTAGTGCATACTCGCTCCTCCCTCCATCTCTCTTTTTTCTCCTCTATCCATCTCTCTCCTCTATCCATCTCTCTCCTCTATCCATCTCTCTCTCTTCTTGTCTGTCTACTCCTCTCTTCTCATTTTTATCCTCCTCTCTCCATCTATATTTCACTTTTCTTCTCTATCCACACATCACCCTAAAAGAAGTCATGTGATCCCCTGCCTCGCCCCAGAAGAGGTCATGTGATCCCCAGCCCCGCCCAAGAAGAGGTCATGTGATCCCCTGCCCCGCCCCAGAAGAGGTCAGGTGATCCCCTGCCTCGCCCCAGAAGAGGTCATGTGATCCCCCTGCCCCGCCCCAGAAGTGACCAGGTGATCCCCCTGCCTCGCCCCAGAAGAGGTCATGTGATCCCCTGCCTCGCCCCAGGAGAGGTCATGTGATCCCCCTGCCCCGCCCTAGAAGAGGTCATGTGATCCCCCTGCCCCGCCCCAGAGGAGGTCAGGTGATCCCCTGCCTTGCTCAGGGGAGACCATGAATGAAGGCTAGTTGATGGACATGATGTCTGGTGAAGAGAGCTCTGCTCTCCATCTGAGTCTCTGATTTACAACAAGGACTTAGTGTTCTCTTCTCTCCTTCCTTCCACCTCCTCCCCTGCCTAAGCTGTTTCCTGTGTGTGAGAGAGGAAGACAGAGAAGGTGTGTAAGAGTATGTAGGAGTGTAAATATGAGAAATGAGAGAGGGAGATGTGTGTGTGTGTGTGTGTGTCCAAAGGGTGTTTTTACGTACCTTTCTTCTTAAGCAAGGAAACAACAGCAATATTTTTCAGTTCAGACAGAAATGACGTAAGCATGGATGTTGCATCAACAGGAACAGAAGAGATTACTTTACAAAAATAATCTTGGCGATGAAACTACTCCATAGCAATAGACTTTCTGCTACCTTAAGCCACTTGAAATAAAAACACATACTTCTCCTTCCATCTATGACTCCCTCATGTCTCTGACTCCTCCTTCCATCTATGACTCCCTCTTCTCTCTATGACTCCCCCTTCTCTCTATGACTCCCTCTTCTCTCTGACTCCCTTCTTCTCTCTATGACTCCCTCATGTCTCTGACTCCCCCTTCTCTCTATGACTCCCTCATCTCTCTGACTCCCCCTTCTCTCTCTGACTCCCCCTTCTCTCTCTGACTCCCCTTCCATCTATGACTCCATCATCTCTCTGACTCCCCCTTCTCTCTCTGACTCCCCCTTCTCTCTATGACTCCCTCATCTCTCTCTGACTCCCCTTCCATCTATGACTCCCTCATGTCTCTGACTCCCCCCTTCTCTCTATGACTCCCTCATGTCTCTGATTCCCCCTTCTCTCTATGACTCCCTCATCTCTCTGACTCCCCCTTCTCTCTATGACTCCCTCATCTCTCTGACTCCCCCTTCTCTCTATGACTCCCTCATGTCTCTATGACTCCTTCTATTGATGACTCCTGAATCTGTGTCTCTTGTAAGCAGTAACTGTTTGGATATGTGTCTTGTTTTTGCCCCCTTGTCTTCAGGAGGAAGAATGAGAGAACACAATCCAAAAGCACTGGTTTAAAAACAGCCGTCCCTACGGAATCCTCTGTTTAGAGATTTAGAGGTTTGTTGCTCGCCATGACAACAAAAACAGGATATCCTGCCTCTCGCTGTTATGTCTATGCGTACCTCTCTGAATGTGTGTGTGTATGCATTTTCATTGATGATGTAACGGGAGCTAGCAATGGGCAAGCCTTAGCTATTCTCCAGAGAGTTCAGCTGCATCCTTCAGACTGGGCAGTATGTATGCAGGTGACACACAGAGCACCTGAGCCAAACTAACAACCTCCCTTCTCCTCAGTTATCCCCCCTCATCTCTCCTCTCCTCAGTTATCCCCTCCTCATCTCTCCTCATCTCTCCTTTCTCTTCCCCTCCTCATCTCTCCTCTCAGTTATCCTCCCCTCATCATCTCCTCTCCTCAGTTATCCTCTTCCAATCCTCTCTCTTCAGTTATTCCCCTCCCTCATCTTCCTCTTCAGTTATTTCCCCCTCATTCTCTCTCTTCAGTTACCCCCCTCATCTCTCTCTCCTTCATCTCCCCCCTACATCCCCCTCCTCCCAGTTATCCCCCCCATATCATCTCTCCTCCTCAGTTATCCCCCCTCCCCATCATTCCTCTCCTTTCAGTTATCCCCCCCTCATCTCTCCTCTCCTCAGTTATCCCCTCCTCATCTCTCCTCTTCAGTTATCCCCTCCTCATCTCTCCTCTTCAGTTATCCCCCCTCATCTCTCCTCTTCAGTTATCCCCTCCTCATCTCTCCGTCTCAGGTTATCCCCCCTCATCTCTCTTCTCAGTTATCCCCTCCTCAGCCTCTCCTTCCTCCTCATTATCCCCTCCTTCATCTCTCCTCTTCAGTTATCCCCCCCTCAATCTCTCCTCTTCAGTTATTCCCCCCTCATCTTCTCCTCTAGATTATCCCCTCCTCATCTTCTCCATCATATCCCCTCACTCTCCTCTTCAGGCTATCCCTCCTCAATCTCTCCTTCCCTCAGTTACCTCCCCGCATCTCGTCCTCTTCTTATGGCCCCCCCCTCACTCTCTCCTCCTCTCAGTTTATTCCCCCCCTCATCCGCTCCCTTCAGTACATCAAATCCTCTTACACTTATCCCCCTCATCTCCCTCTCCTCAGTTATCCCTCCTCCATCTCTCTCTCTTTCTTCTCTCTCTCTTCTCTTTTTTCTCTCCTCTCCTCTCTTTCCTCATTTTTCTCTCCTCTCCTCTCTTTCCCTTCCTCCTCCTACTCTCTCCTCATCTTTCTCTCCACTCTTCCTCCATTCATCTCTCTCTCCTACTTCTCTCTCATCTCCGCCCTCTTTCCTCCCTCCTCCTCTTACCCTGCACCTGTACTGATGGGAGGGAGGAGCGGGGGGTGATTATAAAAAATCTTGCCCTCTTTTCCACCAGGATATCACTAGTCTGAGTGTGGAACCTGATTCATCTTCCCTCACTACCATATCAGAGCTTCAGAGCTCCACTAGATGTCAAGCCAGGTCGCTCTGTTCCTGAAGGATGCGCACGTGTTTACAGTGCTACGCACATCAGAACCACGCACATCAGAACCACGCACAATCCAAGAAGAAGAGTCACCACCTCTCTCCCCACCTCTCTCTTCTTTTCTCCCCCCTACCCCTCCTCACTCCTCCTCTCTCACCCCCTACCTCTCCCCACACCCCCCCTCTCTCCCCACACCCCCTCCTCTCCCCACCTCTCTCTCTCTCACCCCTCTCTCTCTCCACGCCCTCCTCTCCCCACCCCTCGACTCCCCCACACCCCTCTCTCCCACCTCTCTCTCTCTCCACCCTCTTCTCTCCACCCCTCTCTCTCCCCACCCCTCTCTCCCCACCGCTCTCTCTCCACCCCTCTCTCTCACCCCATCTCTCTCCACCCCTCTCTCTCCCCACCCCCTCTCCACCCCTCTCTCCCCCCCTCTCTCCCCACCCCTCTCTCCACCCTTCTCTCCCACCCCTCTCTCCACCCCTCTCTCTATCCATCCACCCCTCTCTCTCCACCCCTCTCTCTCTTCCACCCCTCTCCTCTCTCCACCCCTCCTCTTCCCCACCCCTCTCTCTCCCCACCCCCTCTCTCTCCCCCACCCCTCTCCTCCACCCCTCCCTCTCCACCCCTCTCTCTTCCCGCCCTCTCTCCCACTCCCTCTCTCCCACCCCCTCTCCTCGTCCCCCCCTCCCTCTCCCACTCCTCTCTCTCCACCTCTCTCTCTCTCCACCTCTCTCTCCCCCTCTCTCTCTCTCCACCCCTCTCTCTCTCTCTCTCCACCCCCTCTCTCTCTTTCTTTTTTCTCCCTCTCTCACTCTCTCGCTCTCTCTCCACCTCTCTCTCTCCCCCCTCTCTCTCTCCACCCCTCTATGTACGCACTTGCTCCCTTCGGCTCCAGTGAAACAGTCTGTTTGCTTCCTGGAGGGATGGAACGATAGGGGGATAGAGAGAGAGGGGGGATAGAGAGAGAAGGGGGATAAAGAGAGACAGGGATAGAGAGAGAGGGGATAGAGAAGAGGGATAGAGAGAGAGGGGGGATAGAGAGAGGGGGGGGATAGAGAGAGAGGGGGGATATAGAGAGAGAGGGGATATAGAGAGAGAGGGGATAGAGAGAGAGGGAAGATAGAGAGAGACAGGGGATAGAGAGAGAGAGGGGATATAGAGAGGGGAGTGGAGACGTGGGATGAGGAATGGAGAGAGAGGAGGGGGTGTAAATAGGGAAAGGGGATCTGGAATGGGAGGATTAGTCAGAGGTTGAGAATTAGGGAGGGTGATGGGGTCAACCATTGTCATGGAAACCGGTCGCATTGGAAAATGGTATTCCTTTACTGAGGGCTCAGACAGACAGATAGATAGGCGGGCAGACAGTAGGACAGGCAGATAGACAGTAAGACAGGCAGGCAGGCAGACAGTAAGACAGGCAGGCAGATAGACAGTAAGACAGGCAGGCAGATAGACAGTAAGACAGGCAGGCAGACAGTAAGACAGGCAGACAGACAGTAAGACAGGCAGGCAGACAGACAGTAAGACAGGCAGGCAGAGAGACAGTAAGACAGGCAGGCAGAGAGACAGTAAGACAGGCTGAGAGACAGTAAGACAGGCAGAGAGACAGTAAGACAGGCAGAGAGACAGTAAGACAGGCAGATAGACAGTAAGACAGGCAGGCAGACAGTAAGACAGGCAGACAGACAGTAAGACAGACAGGCAGGCAGACAGACAGTAAGACAGCAAGACAGGCAGAGAGACAGTAAGACAGGCAGAGAGACAGTAAGACAGGCTGAGAGACAGTAAGACAGGCAGATAGACAGTAAGACAGGCAGGCAGACAGTAAGACAGGCAGACAGACAGTAAGACAGACAGTAAGACAGGCAGGCAGACAGACAGTAAGACAGCAAGACAGGCAGAGAGACAGTAAGACAGGCAGAGAGACAGTAAGACAGGCAGGCAGACAGTAAGACAGGCAGAGAGACAGAACCAGGCCAGTCTAACCCAGCTCTCTGAGAACCACCCCCTGCTCGTCCTACTGTTTCTTATCTCCCTGTCTGCATGTACAGCCCACATAGAAGTGTGCTGCCAACAGTAACACTGTCCTCACTGCTGTCCTTGACTAACCCTACAGAACAACTTACCTCAGGAAGTAAACACTGTCGTCTGGAGCCCTCTTAGAAGCGCTCTCCCTCCCTCTCTAATTCTCTCTTTGTGTATTGTTATGTTTCTCAATTTATGAAATATTGTTGTCTGTGTAAGTGTATATGCATTCTCGCTTACTGTCCCCCTCTGTCTCTCTCTCTCTGTGTCTCTCTCTATCTCTGTCTCTCTCTCTCTGTCTCTATCTCTGTCTCTCTCTCTGTCTTTCTCTCTCTCCTTTTCTATCTCTGTCTCTCTCTGTCTCTCTTTTTCTATCTCTGTCTCTCTCTCTCTTTATCTTTCCACTTCCCTCGTTACTTTACATTGAACTAGATTGAACTCTTTCAGTTCTCCCCTCCTCCCCCTCTTCCTGGAACGACAGAGTTGGCAGTGCCCTTAACAACAGCAGCTGGGTTGACGTTAGGTAACCAGGGCAGACTGGGTGAAACAAGGGAGAGAGGGAGGGAGCTCCGACTCTCAGACAAACAGAGATGCTATTGGCCAATGGTGTGTTTATGACCCACGACGAGGTAAACTTGTCTGATCAGGATCATCAGGCGGTCATAGAGGGGAGTGTTTCAGAGCTCTCTCTTTCTCCATTGCAGAGGTACTTGACCTTAAACCTGAGTGCATGTTTAAGTGTTGGAGAGAGAGGGGGAGTGAGGTAGAGAGAGGGGGAGGAGAGAGGGGGGTGTCTGAGTAGTTTTTCTCCAGAAAGATAGTTTTCATGGAAATCAGGAGAGCTCTTGTAGAGGGGGGAGTGAGAGAGATGAATGTGTTATTCCTGTTCAGTCATCCTAACAGATCTGGAGAAAGAAGGTGCAAAGAGAGTGAGCTGTCTGTTTGGTCAATCTTATATCAACACAATAGAGGTACAATACAGGCTGTGAAAACACAGCCAGTGATTACCTGCTTTCTAATCACATGGACAGCCCTAGGAGAGGACCCGTCCTATTTCCTGTAACATGACTTCAGCTTCCTGTCTGTGTAAAGATGGTTTCTTTCTGATTCGTGAGCTGTGTGTGTATGTCCACCCTCCTGCCTTCACGTCTGGATGGTCAGTGTTTATCATGAGGATTTAAGTACCTCAATTCCCTCCCCCTCTCCTGATCACTCCATCCCACTCTCCCTCCACCCCACTCTCCCTCCCTCCCTCCATCCCCTTCTCCCTCCATCCCCTTCTCCCTCCACCCCCTTCTCCCTCCACCCCACTCTCCCTCCACCCCACTCTCCCTCCCTCGATCCCTCTTTCCCTCATCCCTTTCTCTCTCCATCCCCCTTCCCTCCACCCCCTCTACTGATCCCTCTCTCCCTCCATCCCTCTCTCCCTCCATTCCTCTCTCCCTTCAAGCGCATCCCTAACTTGTTATTACCAGAAAAGCAAAATTCTCTGTTACCATGGAGACAGCCTCCTGCCAGAAACAAATGTGAGACTTCAAGGTTCCGCAAACCGTTTCCATGGTGAATGAGACCCTCCCTCTCTCTCGCTCCCTCTCTCTCTACCTGTCTACCTCTCTCTCTACCTGTCTCCCTCTCTCTCTACCTGTCTCCCTCTCTCTCTACCTGTCTCCCTCTCTCTCTCTTGCTCCCTCTCTCTCTACCTGTCTCCCTCTCTCTCTACCTGTCTCCCTCTCTCTCTACCTGTCTCCCTCTCTTTCTACCTGTCTACCTCTCTCTCTACCTGTCTCCCTCTCTCTACCTGTCTCCCTCTCTCTCTACCTGTCTACCTCTCTCCGTTTCTCTTCCAGAAAGGGATTGAGGTTTTCAAATCAGGACAATTTATAAACTATAGTAGCTGTATAAGTCTTATGTAAACTGCATAAGTCTTGTTAGAGGATAAGGTGGCCAAAGACCTCAAGATGACAAAATGAATCCACATGATGATGACTCCATGTCTGTCCATGTGTTTGAATCAATCCACCATCAAACATGACTGCTCTGAGACAGGCAGATCTTGCAGATGTGGAGATCACTTTTCTCAAACCCCAGTACTAGTGCTACTAGACCAATCACAGGCCCAGGACCTCTCAACCAGTCTTGTGATCCACATCACAGTGTAACAGTCTTGTGATCCACATCACAGTGTAACAGTCTTGTGATCCACATCACAGTGTAACAGTCTAGCAACAGACAGGGAGAGAGGAGAGGGATCTGTGGGTGTGTACAGGATTGAAATTCAGAATCCAATATTGACAGTAAGTGTACTTGCTGACAGTCAGAGTTTGCTGAAAAGCATCCACCCACCAACCTGAACGTACAAAACACACCGCATTCCCTCTCCTCCTCTCCCTCTCCTCCTCTCCTTCCTCCTCCTCTCCCCTCTCCTCCTCTCCCTCCTCCTCCTCTCCCCTCTCAAAAACACCCCACCTCCAAAGTCCTCCTTGCTGTTAGGATTCCCTGTTGGAAAGCTAGGGCAGCTAGGGCAGCTAGGGCAGCTAGAGCAGCTAGAGCAGCTAGGGCAGCTAGGGCAGCTAGGGCAGCTAGGGCAGCTAGGGCAGCTAGGGCAGCCATGTGTAACTGGATGATGTTCAATGAGCCACACAGTCCATATTGAGACAGTGAGAGTGGCTTTGCAGCAGACATTAAGTTGACCATCTTTGTGACAAAGCAAGTGTTGAACGCTCCCTGGTTTCAGTGATATACCTTCTGATGCAGCAAGATGTGTGATACCCACGTGGAAAGAACAGGTACAAATGTTAACACAATATTCAAAGAGAGACAGACATTGTGGAGTATATATGTGGCTTAGATGTTTACCTTGTTTACATCCTTAACAGACTGACAGGTGGTGGGATGAAGAAAAGGAGGCTGATTTCAACAAGACATCAACAATAGATGAGTTCACATCTTCACATTCTCTCTCCTCCCCTCTCTCAGGCACGTACACTCCCCTTCCTCTACCTCGGTCTGCTACGTCTGTGTTTCATTTCAACTGACAGCATTAATAACTGTCATGGTAGCAAGGGCAGACAGCAGATTAATATAGCAGAACATAAATGATTACCCAGCTCATTAATCCATCCCGTGGCTATTTAAAGGTTTGGATCCAGAAGGACATAGATCATTTGTGTTTGTGCTTTAAAACGTCGAGTGGAATAGAGGCATTGTACCCAGACTGAAGACAGCAACATGTTTTGAAATATATTTATTTGATACATATTTTGATTGAAATTACGTCAGATCTCACCAAACAAAGTTCTGTTGCATGATATTGTAGTGAGTGACTCCAGAGATGGTGATGTTGGTCGGTGTCGATCATGTTGAATGACCATGAATGACCCGGTATGAATGACCCGGTATGAATGACCTGGTATGTGTCTGGATGTTAAACCATAGTACCCCAGAATGACCTGGGATTCTTTCCAAACACTGTTTACTTCACTGACCGTTCAGACAAAGAACCCAAAAAATCCACTGGTGCCCATCACTATACAAACTCCACCTGTGTGTGTGCGTGTGCGTGTGCGAGTGTGTGTGTATGTATGTGTATGTGTGTGTGTGTGTGTGTGTGTGTGTGTGTGTGTGTGTGTGTGTGTGTGTGTGTGTTTCAGCACACTGTCAGTATGAATGGAACAGAAAGGTAAAGCAACTGCCAGACATCTAATCATCCAATCAGCAGGCAGATCCCTCCAGAGGGAGGGAGAGCTGTTACTAGAGAAGAGGATTTTTTGGCTAGCAACACTCTGGCCAATCACAACCCATAAACAAACCAAAACAACTTTCCATGCTGATGACCCTGTCTGTGTGTGTGTGTGTGTGTGTCTGTGTGTCTGTGTGTGTGGGTGTGGGGAGAGGGGGGGGCAGTAGCCTCTGAAAACTGCAGGCTCCAAGGTTTTTGGCTACCGTTCAGAAAGTGTGTGTGCGCACGATGTGTGTCTGAGAGTTGTGTGTATGTGTGACAGACACAGAGATTGGCAGTTCCGACCTTTTAAATATGCCAGTTAGACAGAGTCCCTGTCCTGGCAACAGACACGCTTGTGTCACTTCCTGTCCTGAACATGGAGGTCAGAGGTCAGAGTCTCTTCTGCAGGTGAACCAGGCAGGAGAGTTAGCTTCTCCTCCTGTCTCAACCTGTCTTCTCCTCTTCTCCTTCTATCTCCTCCTCCTTTCCTGTCTCCTCCCCTCCTCTTGTCCCCTCTCCTCCTGTCTCCCCTCCTCTCTTCGTGTCTCCTCTCCTCCTGTCTCCTCTTCTTCTCCTTCTGTCTCATCCTCTCCTGCTCCTCCTCCTCCTCTTGTCTCCTCCCCTCATATCTCCTCCTCCTCTCTTCTTGTCTCCTCTCCTCTCCTGTCTCTTCCTCCTCTCCTGTCTCCTCTCCTCTCCTGTCTCTTCCTCCTCTCCTCCTCCTCTTCTCTTATCCTGTCTCCTCCTCTCCTCCTCCTCTCCTCTTATCCTGTCTTCTCCTCCTCTCCTGTCTCCTCTTGTCTCCAACACGTTCAGGCATTTTGCACATCTGTCTGGCGGCTGCTAAGCTGAGGTAATTGTGCTTAATTTTTCCGTTCACCCACACGCCAGTGGTCTACAGCAACCGCTCATGATGTTGCCCCCAGAGGCTTCTGCCATAGGTTGATTCTCCCACAGGCTGGGCCTTGATTGGTTGGATGTAGTTAGCGAGTCAAACGACAGAGCCTTCAGCTGTTCAGAAGGAACTCCGATAACCTCCAGAAATAACCACAGACTAATGATCCTGTTTTCTCCTGTCACGAACCTGTTACAAACCTGTTCTCTCCTGTTACGAACCTGTTCTCTCCTGTTTCAAACCTGTTACAAACCTGTTACAAACCTGTTCTCTCCTGTTACGAACCTGTTCTCTCCTGTTTCAAACCTGTTACAAACCTGTTCTCTCCTGTTACAAACCTGTTCTTGCATGATACAAACTGGTTCGCTCCAGTGGTTGTGTGTAAAATATACTTTAGTTTGCGTGTGTGTGTAAGTTAAAGATGAACACACTGGTAGCTCCTCCTTTAGTGTACTGTTCCATCACCAGCTGGTCATACATAATGTATACTAGTGACCTTTCCAGACAGCATTCCAGGCCTGAAAGCCATTGTTTGGTGTTGTATTGATTTCTCCACCCCCCAAAGACACCACAAACACACACGCTCCCCACAAACACACACGCTCACTACACACACACGCTCCCCACACACACACATGCTCACTACACACACACGCTCCCCACAAACACACACGCTCCCCACAAACACACACGCTCCCCACAAACACACATGCTCACTACACACACATGCTCACTACACACACATGCTCACTACACACACACGCTCCTCACAAACACACACGCTCCCCACAAACACACATGCTCACTACACACACATGCTCACTACACACACACGCTCCCCACAAACACACATGCTCACTACACACACATGCTCACTACACACACACATGCTCACTACACACACAGATGCTCACTACACACACAGATGCTCACTACACACACATGCTCACCACACACACATGCTCACCACACACACATCCTCACCACACGGAGGCAGAATGCTGTAAGGAAGAGCAGATGGAAAAGGTAAGCAAGGCTGAGAGAGAGACAGGCAGAGAGAGGGACACAGAG
The DNA here is from genome assembly GCA_036571765.1 of Plecoglossus altivelis. Taxonomy (NCBI): domain Eukaryota; kingdom Metazoa; phylum Chordata; class Actinopteri; order Osmeriformes; family Plecoglossidae; genus Plecoglossus; species Plecoglossus altivelis. The sequence goes on from BROE01000011.1 coordinate 14,769,212, forward strand.
GGAGAGGGAGGGAGGGAGAGAGAGAGAGAGACAGAGAGGGAGGGAGACAGAGAGGGAGGGAGGGTGTCTTATCTCCTGTGCTCTTTCAAACCCTTACAGCACTCTTTCCTTGCCTCCTGACACACTCTCTCTCTCTCTGTCTCTCTCTCTGTCTCTCTCTCTGTCTCTCTCTCTCTGTCTCTCTCTGTCTCTCTCTCTGTCTCTCTCTCTCTCTCTCTCTCTCTGTCTCTCTCTGTCTCTCTCTCTCTCTGTCTCTCTCTCTGTCTCTCTCTCTCTGTCTCTCTCTCTATCTCTCTCTGTCTCTCTCTCTCTCTCTCTGTCTCTCTCTCTGTCTCTCTCTCTGTCTCCCTCTCTGTCTCTCTCTCCGTCTCTCTCTCCGTCTCTCTCTCTTTCTTTCAAACTCCAGGATTTCAATTCATTCTAAACACAAAATTGAAATATTTAGAGTGACAGAGTGTCTGTCTGAACACTGTTTTGTGTTCAGATTCCTTTCAGAAAAAGTAGGATTTAAAAGTGTACCTTGTTATCTTATTTAAGTTTCCTGTGTGTGTATGGGTGTAAGTGTGTGTATGGGTGTAAGTGTGTGTATGTGGTTAAGGGTGTGTATGTGGTTCAGTGAGTGTGTGTGTGAGTGTATGTGTGCGTGTTTGTGTGTGATCAGTTTTACATGTGCATTGAGAGGACAGAAGCTGTCACCTTGGTAACGATGTAGAAATGAGTCCAGGGGTTGGATCTGTGTGAGCCAATCAGAAATCAGCTGAACATGATGCATGTACACACACCAAGCACACAAAGACCACACACACCACACACAGGTTCTGCCCCAAGCTATGTGGATATGATCATTATAATTACATCTTCTCTTATAACAATAAGCTAGCCATGCAAATAATATGAGCTTCCAAATATCTTATTATTCTTGATCAATAGTCAGAATTTCCCCAAACCAACACAATATCATCGCTGTAATGACAGCATATACCCAGTGAGTGTGTGTTTGTGTTTCTAACATCTTCTTTGAAAGTAATCGAATCTAACTATTCCATAGGCTCCCATGTAGTGAAAAATAATAACATGACGAGAGAAACATCCTTTGATAAAATAATGTACTGTTTGATGACATTGCCATAGACATGAGTTAGTTTGTACTGTTTGATGACATTGCCATAGACATGAGTTAGTCTTTTAGTTAATACATTCTCGTTCTCTTGGAAGACCAATGATGTGTGTATTCATGATTGTTGATTTGAGTGTCCATCGTTAATGAAGTCTTTTGTGAAACCTGATTGGCTCATCAATCAAGCAGCGGTTGGCCTATTACCAAGACTACATCTGTTTCTTGCATGTGGTGGACAACTCACACACACGCGCGCGCACACACACACACACACACACACACATGTGCACACAAACATGCACACACACACACACACGTGCACACAAACATGCACACACACATGCACGCACACACACTACACACACACACACACATTACATACACATATGCACACACACACACACACACATGCGCACACACTACACAAACACATGTGCATACACACACACATGCACACACACACATGTACACACACACACGTGCACACACACGTGCACATGCCCTCTCTTTAGGGTTTCATGATGAAGTGTTGTTGATGCTGTACTTCTCTGACCTGATGTCACCACTGACCAGGAAAACCACATCCCCCATGATCCTTAGCGCCAAGCTGTGATCTACTGCTGTCATACACAGCCAGAGATTCCCTACGAGCCAAGTCCACACACACAGCTGGCGGTCAGACTGCTGATGTTTGATACACACATGCAGAGAGGAAAGTGTGTGTGAGCGTGAGAGTGTGTGGCTTCCAGTCTTCTGTGGTTTTCTAACCCAAGCTGGTCAGAGGCTCAAAGTGTCCTTCCAAAACTAACAGACAAGAAACCAGCTGTGAACTGTGCAGTCAGGAGAGGAGAGGAGAGGAGGGGAGGGGAAATTAGAGGAGGGGATCCTCCTATTTAAGCCTTGTATTTGTGTTCCCTGGTTATGGGGTGGTGACTGCAGGACCAGGACAGCAGTGTTCAGAAGATTCCTTCCCCAGCTGAGTAGAGACAGCTGGGATGACAGAATAAGGGCCAAATCATTTCTAGCAATGGTGCGACAGTCTACAGTACATATCCTGAGTTGGATTCCTATGTAAGATCATGTCTTGAAGTTAGATCGCTCCCCTACACACGTCAACAAGACTGACATAACTCCTTTCTTCTCCCCCACCCTCTCCTCCAACCCCCAGCCACCACAGAAGATCTAGAACTCAGCAAGGAGGATGATCAAAAGTAACATTCTAGTGCCTTCAGGTCTTCCTGACATGAGAGGAGAGGGGGGGAGGAGAGGGGGGGAGAAGAGGGGGGAGGAGAGGGGGAGCCACACCCACTGCATGTCAAGCCCCAAAGGGTGCTGGGTTTCCTCAAGATTGGGGGAAAGGGGAAGGAGAGGATGAAAGGTCCGTGGCATGAAAGACAGACAGACATGGGTGTAAAGAAACTGAAAGCATAAGTGAAAGAGGAGAGAAAGGAGTTGAGTTGAGTGACATGTGGGAAGAGAGAGAGAGAGGGGATGCTCTCAGTTGAAAGACTGTCAGAAAATAGTTGAATTATTAAAGACAGGCTTTCCTGCCTTGTACGAAGCATACACACAAAACTAAAAGTGAGGGCAGTCACATTGAAAAGACTTCATTTCTGCAAGGTATGCGTAAGTGTTGGTCCTCAGCTCTGCTCTAAGACAGACCTCTGGGTTCTTCTGGGGTCTCACATGGACCTCTGGGGTCTGATTGAATTGTACTGGTGAAGGCTGCAGCACAACATCACATCCTGCCTGATCAATGGCTTAGTAGCCAGGGGGTGGGGGCTGCAGGGGATGGGGGCTGCAGGGGATGGGGGCTGCAGGGGCCCTTATGGCCCCTGGAGGGTCATAACAGAAGCCCTTCTCGTCTGCAGCCTCACAGCAAACAGTCTATCCTTCTGCAACCTGTTTTATTACACCCTGCTTCAATTACCATGTTGTCGTAAAAATACACATTTAATCAACACAATGAATTATATCTCCCTAACAGTAGTCATGGGCTAACTCTGGAAATATTGTGTTTTACAACGTGAATATATATGCCAGGTGTGTGTCAAGTCTCTCCCTTCACATCCGCTCCATGGAGACTGACTGCACCATCTCCCCAGAGATGGATCACTGGTCCTGGGGAGAATTGGCCCCAGGGAGAGAAAGAAGCCAGGGAGTGGGAGAGGGGGAGGTATGAAGAGAGCAGCAGAGAGAGAGAGAGAGAGAGCAGCAGAGAGAGAGCAGCAGAGAGAGAGAGAGAGAGAGAGAGAGAGCAGCAAAGAGAGAGACAGAGCAGCAGAGAGAGAGAGAGAGCAGCAGAGAGAGAGAGAGAGAGAGAGAGCAGCAGAGAGAGAGAGAGCAGCAGAGAGAGAGAGAGAGAGCAGCAGAGAGAGAGAGAACAGCAGAGAGAGAGAGAGCAGCGAGAGAGCGAGAGAGCAGAGAGAGATGTGGATTGGCTTCCTGTTGCATCAGCCCAGAGTAACAAGATTTTGAGATGCAGGCCCCAACACCCTCTGACATAATAGACCATCCATTCTGCTCAGCAACAGGGCCAGTGGGCCATACAATTCCTGATCACCTGCTCATGCTCTCCATGGCTTCCTGTTTATGTGTGTGTGTGTTATGTGTTTGTGTGTTATGTGTTTGTGTGTTATGTGTATGTGTGTTATGTGTTTGTGTGTGTATGTGTGTGTGTTATGTGTGTGTGTGTGTGTGTGTGTTATATGCATGTGTATGTATGTGTGTTATGTGTTTGTGTGTTATGTGTGTGTGTGTGTGTGTGTTATGTGTGTGTGTGTTATATGTATGTGTGTTATGTGTATGTGTGTGTATGTGTTTGTGTGTGTGTGTTATGTGTTTGTGTGTGTATGTGTGTTATGTGTGTTATGTGTATGTGTGTGTATGTGTGTTATGTGTATGTGTGTGTGTATGTGTGTTATGTGTATGTGTGTGTATGTGTGTTATGTGTATTTGTGTGTGTATGTGTGTTATGTGTATTTGTGTGTGTATGTGTGTTATGTATTTGTGTGTGTATGTGTGTTATGTGTATGTGTGTGTATGTGTGGTATGTGTGTGTGTGTGTGTGTTATGTGTTTGTGTGTGTATGTGTGTTATGTGTATGTGTGTGTATGTGTGTGTGTGTGTGTTATGTGTATGTGTGTGTGTGTGTGTGTTATGTGTTTGTGTGTGTATGTGTGTTATGTGTATATGTGTATGTGTGTGTTTGTGTGTGTTATGTGTGTGTGTGTGTGTTATATGTATGTGTGTGTATGTGTGTTATGTGTATGTGTGTGTGTGTGTGTTATGTGTATGTGTGTGTGTATGTGTGTTATGTGTATATGTGTATGTGTGTGTTTGTGTGTGTTATGTGTGTGTGTGTGTGTGTTCACCACTTGTGTATCTGTGCGTGTTATAGTGTGGTTAACTGTCGTGTTGTGTGTGTTTGTGTGTTATGTGTTTGTGTGTGTAATCTCGCTGATATCGTCTATGGTGCTCGTGTGGTATGGTGGGTGTGTGTCGCTGTGTGTATGTGTGTCATGTGTGTGTGGTGTGTGTTATGTCTGTTTGTGTGTGTTTATGTTCGCTGTTATGTTTCGTATATGATAGTATGTGTGTGTTTGTGTTGTTATTGTTGTTTGCTCTGTGGTTTATTAGTCTGTCAATGTCGTTCGTAGTATCTCGTGTGCTTCTCCCGTTTCCTCTTCTCTCTCTCTCGTTCTCATCCTCCTCTTCCACCTCTCCACCCTCTCACGTCTCATCTCTCTCTCTCATTCTCTCTTCTCTTCTTCTCCTCGATCTGTAAAACAAATTA
>BROE01000011.1:14774369-14791141 GCA_036571765.1 Plecoglossus altivelis
TGTGTGTGTATGTGTGTTATGTGTATGTGTGTGTATGTGTGTTATGTGTATGTGTGTTATGTGTATGTGTGTGTATGTGTGTTATGTGTATTTGTGTGTGTATGTGTGTTATGTATTTGTGTGTGTATGTGTGTTATGTGTATGTGTGTGTATGTGTGTATGTGTGTGTGTGTGTTATGTGTTTGTGTGTGTATGTGTGTTATGTGTATGTGTGTGTGTGTGTGTGTTATGTGTATGTGTGTGTGTGTGTGTTATGTGTATGTGTGTGTGTGTGTGTGTGTTATGTGTTTGCGTGTGTATGAGTCTTATGTGTGTGTGTGTTATGTGTATGTGTGTTATGTGTGTGTGTGTGTGTGTGTGTTATGTGTGTGTGTTATGTGTATGTGTGTGTGTGTGTCATGTGTATGTGTGTGTGTGTGTGTGTTATGTGTGTGTGTGTATGTGTATGTGTGTGTGTATGTGTGTGTGTGTATGTGTATGTGTATGTGTTTGTGAGTCTGTGTGTATAAAAGCCAAAGCAAAATTGAAAAAAATGGGCAGAGAATAAATAATGTGTAGAAGTCTGTTTGTCTGTATGTGTAAACCTTGGAGCTGCTTAGCAGAGGAATCTGAGAGCCCTTAGTATCCACCTCATTTAGACCATGAAACATGGTTTTAATATTGTCACTGTGACAGAGTACTTGTGCTATTCATTCATGCTGACACTCATGTTTCCAATGAAACACCAGCTCTCTGGCCTCAAACAAGGTTGAATTGACTGTTTCTTGTTGCTTCTAGAATTCAAACCAACCAGATTCCCAAGACATCACTAGTTCTTGCAGGTTGAAATGGTACCTTTTGTTTTAAGAAGCAAAAGAAAGACTACATTATCAAAGCTTTCTCTGCCTCAATGCCTCAAGGGAAACACCTCTCTCCCTTTCTGTCTCTGTACGTATCCCTTCCTCTCTCCATTGCCTTCCCTCTCTCTCAGTGTGTATGAACAACAATATAATGCTAACATTACTAAAGCTAACATTGCTAATGCTAACATTACTAAAGCTAACATGACTAAAGCTATAATTGCTAATGCTAACATGACTAACGCTAACATGACTAAAGCTAACATTGCTAATGCTAACATTGGATCACTGGATCTGTGAGCCTCCTCATGCAGTCTGTGATCTGCTTGTATCCAGCAGTTCCTGAGTCTTTGAGTGGAGAGCTGAGTAGAGCATGCTTCCCCTCATGCAGGCAGGATGTGCTGTGCTGTGGTGATGGCAGAGCATGCTTCCTCTCATGCAGGCAGGATGTGCTGTGCTGTGGTGATGGTAGAGCATGCTTCCCCTCATGCAGGCAGGATGTGCTGTGCTGTGCTGTGCTGTGCTGTGCTGTGCTGTGCTGTGCTGTGCTGTGCTGTGCTGTGGTGATGTGGTGAACTGAACTCTTGGAATCAAATGTACAACCCTTTGAATTAGCACAGTCCTTACATGAGCTGTAAACAAAACACCACATTCAGCAGTTCAGACACACACACATAGACACACACACATAGACACACACACATAGACAGACACACACACATAGACAGACACACACACATAGACACACACACATAGACACACACACATAGACACACACACATAGACACACACACAGGCACTCTCACACACAGGGTCTGTGTGTCTATCCGTAATTAAACAGTGATTTGCTCTAATGGTTGTTATTGATTCTGGAAGGATGATGTAATATTTGGAGATAATCTGTTTAGCAAGATGCTTTTAGGGTTTAGAAACTGTAAATTGAACTGGTTTGAAACTAACATCGTTACGGGGTCACTTCGATTGTTGTTGTTGTGTGTTTGTGTATGTTGTGTGTTTGTGTATGTTGTGTGTTTGTGTATGTTGTGTGTTTGTTGTTCAGGGGTAGAAGGGGACTTACAGAGCTTGGACAAATCAATTGGACAAATCAATTGCCAGAAGTGCTTGCTGTATAAATATGTTCAGCAGAGGTGAAGTGTGTGTGTGTGTGTGTGCATGTGTGAGTGTGCATATGTATCTGTGTACTTGTGTGTGTGTGTGTGTGTGTGTGTGTGTGCATGTGTGAGTGTGCATATGTATCTGTGTACTTGTGTGTGTGTGTGTGGTGGGGGGGGGTCGTTGTGTACTCTGACCTTTCAGATGTTCAAGGTCAGAGGTCAACCATAATCTGCCTGTTCCCATTCCACTCATAACCTCTGTGACATTTCACTTGGGGCACTTGAGACTCAAAATGTCAAATCTTGTCCGTTCAGAATGTGTTAACCATGTGTTCTGTAGATTATACTATGAGGATGGGGCTGGGCTGGAAGGACCTGGGCTGTGCTGGGCTGGGCTGGGCTGGACTGGGCTGGAGGGTCCTGGGCTGGGCCGAAGGGACCTGGGCTGGGCCGAAGGGACCTGCGCTGGGCTGGAGGGTCCTGGGCTGGTCTGGAGGGTCCTGGGCTGGGCCGAAGGGACCTGGGCTGGGCTGGAAGGACAGCGGCTGGGCTGGACTAGGAGGACCGGTGGGTAAGTTCCTGTGAGTGCTGGAGATAGTTTGTATGATTTGAGTTAGAGCTGAAACACCTTTTGTATTAATTATTACTTTTTATAACAAAATAAGTAATTTAAGAAAACAAAATCATAATGAGGTAAAACTTGAGAAGTATGCATTGTTTAAAACGAAAAGCAGGTGTATTTTGTAGCTGACAAATATGGATGATTCAAGTGTTTGGTTGACTGCTGAAAAGCAGAGAATGGAGATGTCTTACGCAGACTATATATCACATAGAATCATGTATGTACATACATGAATACATGTCACAGCTACAGCGGTGGGGAAATGTCATGTCCCTCACAGTCACACACAGGTAATATAGAAGATGAGACGTGAGCATTAGCTGCCTGGCTAACATGCTAGCGCCTGTCTCGCCCGGGGGCTAACAGTCATCTCCATCTTCGTGGATGGATGTCACGGTGGCATGGCTAGCTGTCACTAACATAAAGGGTTATTCAGGACCAGAGATCCACTGTGAGACTACCTCACACAGAGACTGCCTCACACAGAGACTACCTCACACACAGACTGCCTCACACAGAGACTGCCTCACACAGACACTACCTTACACACAGACTGCCTCACACAGAGACTACCTCACACAGAGACTGCCTCACACAGAGACTGCCTCACACAGAGATTGCCTCACACAGAGATTGCCTCACACAGAGACTGCCTCACACAGAGACTACCTCACACACAGACTGCCTCACACACAGACTACCTCACACAGAGACTGCCTCACACAGAGACTACCTCACACACAGACTGCCTCACACACAGACTGCCTCACACACAGACTACCTCACACAGAGACTGCCTCACACACAGACTGCCTCACACAGAGATTGCCTCACACAGAGACTGCCTCACACAGAGACTGCCTCACACAGAGACTGCCTCACACAGAGACTGCTTCACACAGAGACTACCTCACAGAGACTGCTTCACACAGAGACTGCCTCACACAGAGACTGCCTCACACAGACACTACCTCACACAGAGACTGCTTCACACAGACACTACCTCACACAGAGACTGCCTCACACAGAGACTGCCTCACACAGAGACTAACTCACACAGAGACTGCTTCACACAGAGACTGCCTCACACAGAGACTGCCTCACACAGAGACTAACTCACACACAGACTGCCTCACACAGAGACTGCCTCACACAGAGACTGCTTCACACAGAGACTGCCTCACACAGAGACTGCCTCACACAGAGACTGTCTCACACAGAGACTGCTTCACACAGAGACTACCTCACATCTTCCGTCAGAGACTGTCTCACTGCTCCCCTCAGATATAGCTGCGGTCGGTAAGTGCCGTGTGAGTGGTCGAGATTATTGTGACATATATGGGTCCTGGATGCTTCATGGTATGGCTGTGTTAGGGTATGTGTGTGTGTGTGTTTGTACATGTGTGTGTGTGTGTGTGTGTGTGTGGAATGGGGTAAACAGCAATTACGTCAATCGCAGAGACACTCCGATCACCATCACTTCCTCTCAATTAGGCTCCCTGACAGGAGAGAGAGGGAGAAGAGGGGGAAGAGGGGGAAGGGAGAGCGACAGGAGAGAGGGGGAAGAGGGGGAAGGGAGAGTGAAAAGGAGGAATACATGGAGGGAGATCATGTACAGGATGTGTATGTGATTCTTTGTGTTGTTGTCTATGTTAACATTGTGTTTAACAATAGCTCAGTCATTATTTATTAATGTATTTTTAATGCTTTATAATGTATTGTTAATGTTTTATAAAGGTAATAGCGATTAACTAAGACTTTCTAAATGTCAAAAAGCGTTGAATTATTACGAAGTGTTACCAATTATTTTAGTGTGTGTGTCAGAGTGTGTGTGTGTGTGTGTGTGTGTGTGTGTGTGTGTGTGTGTCTGTGTAAATAGAAGTTTGTATGAGATTAATACTGTGGTTAATATTGATTAGAAATATTTCTGTAATGCCCCCACTTCGGTGGTATGAAGATTTCTTCTTTCATGCCAATGAAGGCTTATTGAATTGAATGAGAGAAAGAGAGATAGGGAGAGAGACTGAGGAAGATAAAGAGAGCGAGAGTGTGACAGGGAGAGAGAGACAGAGATTAACACACAGAGAGAGGAGAGGGGGAGGGATAGAAAGAGAAAAAGGAGACAGAGAGGGGAGAGACAAAGAGGGACAGAGAGAGAGGCAGGAGAGGGTGGGAGAGAGATAGAGAGGGAGACAGAGAAAGGCAGAGAGAGAGACAAAGAGGGAGACAGAGCGAGACGGAGAGAGGGACAGAGAGAGTGAGGCAGAGAGAGAGGCAGGAGAGGGTGGGAGAGAGACAGAGAGGGAGACAGAGAAAGGCAGAGAGAGAGACAAAGAGGGAGACAGAGAGAGGGACAGAGAGAGGGACAGAGAGAGGGACAGAGAGAGTGAGACAGAGAGAGAGGCAGGAGAGGGTGGGAGAGAGACAGAGAGGGCCAGAGAGAGGCAGGAGAGGGTGGGAGAGAGACAGAGTGAAACAGAGAGAGAGGGTGGGAGAGAGACAGAGAGGGACAGAGAGAGGGGCAGAGAGAGGCAGGAGAGGGTGGGAGAGAGACAGAGAGGGACAGCTCTGACAACACAGTATGTGTTAGTGTCACAAGAGGTCATGTCAATAACATTATATTCTGTAGTTGTCATGTATGTTTAGTTCTTACATACAATGTCTTCCAAGACTTCCTGTACTGTTTGGCCTACATACACAGCAATAATCCATCATTTGACATTATTTCATCATCTTTCTGTGATCTCTCTGGCCCCACGGCAGTCTTGACTGGAGTGGCAGACGTGTGTGTGTGCGTGTGTGTGCGTGTGTGTGCATGTGTGTGTGTGTGTGTCTGTGTGTGTGCATGTGTGCATCTAACTCTGTGCATGTGTATGTGCCTACGAGCATGCTGCAGGCTGTGTTTGGGTTGGTTACGGACTGTTCCTATTGCTATCTGCTGATCCAGAGAGATGTAGACTGCAGAGTGTTCTAGATATATGTAGACTGCATGGTGACTAGAGAGATGTAGACTGCAGGGTGTACTAGAGATATGTAGACTGCAGGGTGTACTGGAGAGATGTAGACTTCATGGTAACTAGAGAGATGTAGACTGCAGGGTGACTAGACAGACGTAGACTGCATGGTGACTAGAGAGATGTAGACTGCATGGTGACTAGAGAGATGTAGACTGCAGGGTGACTAGAGAGATGTAGACTGCAGGGTGTACTAGAGATATGTAGACTGCAGGGTGACAAGAGATATGTAGACTGCAGGGTGTACTAGAGATATGTAGACTGCAGGGTGACTAGAGATATGTAGACTGCATGGTGTACTAGAGATATGTAGACTGTACTGTGTACTTGAGATGTAGACTGCAGTGTGTATTACAGATATGTAGACTGCAGTGTGTATTACGCTCTCTGCTGTTACGTGACTGTATCCTTAGTACGCCCCTGGTCATTTCAGAAACATGTTTGTTGACTCAGTAATCACTAAAGTGATTTATTGTATGTCAGTACACACTGACCTTATACAATGAAACCTGTTATAGCTTGCTAGGATTCAGTGTTCATTTGGACCTGTGTGTGTTTCTAAGTACATGTGAATACACAGATTCAGAAGCATACAGGGGGATGGTGGAGGGATGACGGTATATAAACAACATCAGTCTCAGCACATTCTAGCAACAGTCTCTAGCAACAGTCTCCACTAGCAACAGTCTCTACTAGCAACAGTCCCTAGCTACAGTCTAATAGCCTGGAGGGTAAATTGGGTGAACTATGCCTTTAAACTTCACATCAATCTACACTATGGCAGCCCCGAGGCCCTGATAACGTACATGAACGCTCCTCATACCTTCATAGCTTCACTTTGCAGAGGATGTCTCCTTGCATCAGGCCAGGGTGTGTGGGGAGGGTGTGTGTGAAGGGGTGTGTGGGGAGGGGGGGGTGGGGGTGGGTGCAGTCGCTGAATGTTTTTTTTGTTTGTGTGTGTGTGAATGGGGGGTGGGGGTGGGTGCAGTCGCTGAATGTTTTTTTTGTTTGTGTGTGTGTGGTGTGAGGTGTGTGTGCTTGTGTGTGGGTGTGGGGTGTGCATGTGTGTGGGGGGGTGTAGGGATCAAGTGTGTGTGTGTGTGCATGTGTGTGTGGGGGTGTAGGGATCAAGTGTGTGTGTGTGTTGCAATGTGTCTGTGAGTCAGAAGCAGATGCACAGGTGTGTGTCTCAGTGTGTGTGTGTCTGGGGGGGGGGGTGGAGGTGTGTGTGTGTGTCTCAGAGCATCATGCCAGTGAGGAGGCTGTAACCCAATTATAGAGACAGTCTGCCTCAGAGATACACAGAGAGGTGTAGGTGGGGCGCGCGCTCGCGTGTGTGTGTGTGTGTTGTGTGTGTGTGAATGTGTGTGTGTGTGCTGTGCGTGCGTGCGCGGTCGCTGTGTGCGTGCGGCGTGCGTGCGTGCGTGTGTGCGTGCGAGTGAGTGACATCCAATGGCGTACAGGAGTGTTGAGGTCACTGTATATGAACATACAGGAGAGAGTGTTGTGATACTACAGGAGAGTGTGTGGTGATACTACAGGAGAGTGTTGTGGTGATACTACAGGAGAGAGTGTGGTGATACTACAGGAGAGAGTGTTGTGATACTACAGGAGAGTGTTGTGGTACTACAGAAGAGTGTTGTGGTGATACTACAGAAGAGAGTGTTGTGGTACTACAGGAGAGAGTTGTGGTGATACTACAGGAGAGAGTGTTGTGGTACTACAGGAGAGAGTTGTGGTGATACTACAGGAGATAGTGTTGTGGTACTACAGAAGAGTGTTGTGGTGATACTACAGAAGAGAGTGTTGTGATACTACAGAAGAGTGTGTGGTGATACTACAGGAGAGTGTGTGGTGATACTACAGAAGAGTGTTGTGGTGATACTACAGGAGAGTGTGTGGTGATACTACAGGAGAGTGTGTGGTGATACTACAGAAGAGTGTTGTGGTGATGCTACAGGAGAGTGTGTGGTGATACTACAGGAGATAGTGTTGTGATACTACAGAAGAGTGTGTGGTGATACTACAGGAGATAGTGTTGTGATACTACAGAAGAGTGTGTGGTGATACTACAGGAGATAGTGTTGTGATACTACAGGAGAGTGTGTGGTGATACTACAGAAGAGTGTGTGGTGATACTACAGGAGAGTGTGTGGTGATACTACAGAAGAGTGTTGTGGTGATACTACAGGAGAGTGTGTGGTGATACTACAGGAGATAGTGTTGTGATACTACAGAAGAGTGTGTGGTGATACTACAGGAGATAGTGTTGTGATACTACAGAAGAGAGTGTTGTGATACTACAGAAGAGTGTTGTGGTGATACTACAGAAGAGTGTTGTGGTGATACTACAGGAGAGTGTTGTGATACTACAGAAGAGTGTTGTGGTGATACTACAGGAGAGTGTTGTGATACTACAGGAGAGAGTGTGGTGATACTACAGGAGAGTGTTGTGATACTACAGAAGAGTGTTGTGGTGATACTACAGGAGAGTGTGGTGATACTACAGGAGAGTGTTGTGATACTACAGAAGAGTGTTGTGGTGATACTACAGAAGAGTGTTGTGGTGATACTACAGGAGAGTGTGGTGATACTACAGGAGAGAGTGTGGTGATACTACAGGAGAGTGTGTGGTGATACTACAGGAGAGAGTGTGGTGATACTACAGGAGAGTGTGTGGTGATACTACAGGAGAGTGTGTGGTGATACTACAGGAGAGTGTGGTGATACTACAGGAGAGAGTGTGGTGATACCTACTACAGGAGAGTGTGTGGTGATACTACAGGAGAGTGTTGTGGTGATACTTCAGGAGAGAGTGTGGTGATACTACAGGAGAGTGTTGTGGTGATACTACAGGAGAGTGTTGTGGTGATACTACAGGAGAGAGTGTGGTGATACCTACTACAGGAGAGAGTGTTGTGGTGATACCACAGGAGAGAGTGTGGTGATACCTACTACAGAAGAGAGTGTGTGGTGATACTACAGGAGAGTGTGTGGTGATACTCAGACAAGCACCCCAAAACCAGCCAAACTCAGGATTGCGGTTGCATAGCAACAAAGAAGCACCAATTTGTTATTTATTTTTTTAATCTTTGGCATGTTCATGCTTGTGTTGTGCTACCACGGCAACAGACTGGAATCCCATAAAGCAGACGACATGGTGCAGGTCTGTCAGGAGACCATGTAGACGACAGCATGGTGCAGGTCTGCATGTAGACGACAGCATGGTGCAGGTCTGCATGTAGACGACAGCATGGTGCAGGTCTGCATGTAGACGACAGTATGGTGCAGGTCTGTCAGGAGACAATGCAGACAGTCTCACTAGCAGAAGACTGTAGTAATACACACAAGGAGCCAAGCTGCAGATAGAGGTCAGCTTTATTGACTTATACATACATGTGCTTTCAAAATGTTCCATTTACCGTATTACTGGTGTGATATTACAGATGTGGACATCAGGAAAGGATCAGTTAATGGTTGTTAATGTGACTGGATCTTTGAGAAACATCCACAGTGCATTACCAGATGTTTCCCCCTACTAACCACACACTGCCACCCTGTCCCAGTCAGAGGAAGGACATGCCAGCACCAAAAGGAATTAGTATTTGAAATGCCATGTGTGTATTTGTGAGTTTATAACACGCTCCCCTCATCTGAACCAAGGCGTTTTGCAGGGCTAATGATAAGCACAAAGCTATTTTCTTGTGAATGTATTTACATTTTAGGCGTGAAATCCTCTGAGTGTGTGCAACTGTGTGTGCGAGTGTGTGTGTGTGCGAGTGTGTGTGTGTGCGAGTGTGTGTGTGTGTGTGTGTGCGTGCGTGTGTGCGTGTGTGTGTGTGTGTAAAAGTGTGTGTAAAAGTGTGTGTGTGAGTGCATGTGTGTGTGTGTGTGTGTGTGTGTGTGTGTGTGTGTGTGTGTGTGTAAAAGTGTGTGTGTGCACACAGAAAAGGTTTTCAGTCAGCTGATGGTCTGTTGTCCTGAAGGGTTAGGGACACTTCCATTCAAATGATGCACAAGGCAATGAAACACACTTGCTTGTAAATGGTTTCACATTCCACTAAATGAAGAAAACATTGAGAAATCTAGAAAAACTTCACATACTTTACTTGGTTTACAGATTAACTGTTCGGAGTCCTCTGTCCTGTCCAATAGAGTCCTCTGTCCTGTCCAATAGAGTCCTCTATCCTGTCCAATAGAGTCCTCTGTTCTGTCCAATAGAGTCCTCTATCCTGTCCAATAGAGTCCTCTATCCTGTCTGGTAGAGTCCTCTGTCCTGTCCAATAGAGTCTTCTGTCCTGTCCAATAGAGTCCTCTGTCCTGTCCAATAGAGTCCTCTGTTCTGTCTGGTAGAGTCCTCTGTCCTGTCCAATAGAGTCCTCTGTTCTGTCCAATAGAGTCCTCTATCCTGTCCAATAGAGTCCTCTGTTCTGTCCAATAGAGTCCTCTGTCCTGTCCAATAGAGTCCTCTATCCTGTCCAATAGAGTCCTCTGTCCTGTCCAATAGAGTCCTCTATCCTGTCCAATAGAGTCCTCTATCCTGTCCAATAGAGTCCTCTATCCTGTCCAATAGAGTCCTCTGTCCTGTCCAATAGAGTCCTCTGTCCTGTCCAATAGAGTCCTCTATCCTGTCCAATAGAGTCCTCTGTTCTGTCCAATAGAGTCCTCTATCCTGTCCAATACAGTCCTCTATCCTGTCCAATAGAGTCCTCTGTCCTGTCCAATAGAGTCCTCTATCCTGTCCAATAGAGTCCTCTGTCCTGTCCAATAGAGTCCTCTGTTCTGTCCAATAGGGTCCTCTGTCCTGTCCAATAGAGTCCTCTGTTCTGTCCAATAGGGTCCTCTGTCCTGTCCAATAGAGTCCTCTATCCTGTCCAATAGAGTCCTCTGTCCTGTCCAATAGAGTCCTCTGTTCTGTCCAATAGAGTCCTCTGTCCTGTCCAATATAGAGTCCTCTATCCTGTCCAATAGAGTCCTCTATCCTGTCCAATAGAGTCCTCTGTCCTGTCCAATAGAGTCCTCTGTTCTGTCCAATAGAGTCCTCTGTCCTGTCCAATAGAGTCCTCTGTCCTGTCTTCTCCAGCAGGTCTGCAGTTCTGCTTCAGGACAGTGCAGCTGAGAAGCTATCCAGAGATGCATGGTGGAGTACACAAGCAAACTGGCCCCCCCCCCCACTGCTCCCCCCCACTGCTCCCCCCCACTGCTCCCCCCCACTGCTCCCCCCCACTGCTCCCCCCCACTGCTCCCCCCGCTGCTGACAGGATGAGAAACAGTTCCCAGCTGAGAGACGTGTTGCAGGAGTCCTGAGAAGCCCTGGAGCTGCTGAGCTTTGGCTCTGTGAGTTAACATCCCCATGTGGCCGTCAGTTGTTCTCACTGTAGGGAACTCTGATCAGCTACAGGTGTGCTTCACCACACCACACACCTCACACATACACACACCACACACACCACACCACACACACATACACACACACACAACCATACACACCACACACTATTCATAAAACACACCATAACACACACCATAACACACCATATCATACACACAACACACCATACACACACCACACACTCACTCCACACACAGACACCCACAACACACACCACACACTATTCATACACCACAAGCTCAAAAACACACCTCACACTCGTATGAATACTCAGACAGTCATCTTTGTTACCTGGTATTGACTTGACAGTAAAGTCTACTGTCTCCTTGCCTTTGTGCTGCAGTCAAGTATAACACATACACACTTGTGCACTGTTTGCCCCTGGAGCAGGGAACATTACGCTCCAGTAATATAATGCTACATCAAACAGTCTGGTAACACTAACATAGATGTACAACACTGCTTTCAGGGGTCAGAGAGAGGGGGGGGCGGTCAGAGAGGGAGGGGGGGGGTCAGAGAGGGGAGGGGGGGGGTTCAGAGAGAGGGGGTCAGAGAGGGGGGGGTCAGAGAGGGGGGGGTCAGAGAGGGGGGGGGTCCAGAGAGGGGGGTCTAAAGACCTCCTGCTGGGACACAAACAAACAAACAACAGTCTGAAGCATGTCACATGAGAAGGCCAATGGATCTCTCTCTCATATCTCTTTCCTGTCTCTCTCCCTCTCTCTCTCTTTATCTCGTCCTCTCCATCTCTCTCCATACCTACATACATACAGTATATGTGTGTGTGTGTATGTATATGTATGTATGTATGTGTGTGTGGGCGCTTAAGGTGTGTTGTTGTGCTGTGTTATGAAATATGTTGTGTGTGTGTGTGTGTGTGTGTGTGTGTGTGTGTATGTTCCTCCACTAGTGTTGTTAATAGCCTCAACCCGACCACATCCCCAATACTTCCTTAGAAGAGGTGTAACCCACCACCAAACTCCTCCCTCCCTCCCTCCCTCCCTCCCTCCCTCCCTCCCTCTGAAGGCAGTGCAAACAGATTGATCCACCAGCCTGAACGAGAGACACACAGACAGCAGACTGGAATCAGGAGGCAGAGAGGGAGGGAGCAGGAGAAAATGGAAGGTCTGGAGATGGAGGGGGTTAAAGGAGTGATGGATGTGTCAAAAGAACTGTGTTCATAGACTTTATAGACTTACAACAGACTCAGAACTACCTCTGTCTGGATATCTCTCTCTTGCTTCACTGGCAACATCCACCTCCTGCCTTCATTACTTTAATATATATCTGAAGCTTTTACGATCTGTTCCCTTGACTCTCTCTCCATGCCTCCTTCTCTCCTTCCCCCCTTCTCTCCTTCCCTACCTACCTCTCTACCTCCCTTCCCTCCTTCTCTTCCTCCCTACCTCCTTCCCTCCCTACCAACCTCCCTCCCTCTGTCTCTCTGTCTGTCTGAGGCGATATGTAGGTCAGTGTGTCTGGAACCTGTCTGGCTGCTGCCTTCTTGATCTTGGCTTTCTACACAGTCCTGCCCTCAGACACCCACTCCCCCAGACCAGAACCCCACTGCAGGAAGCCTACACAGCTGTGTCCTGCCCTCAGACACCCACTCCCCCAGACCAGAACCCCACTGCAGGAAGCCCACATGAAGCAGAGCCTGTCTGGGCAGCAGGGACCAGACACAACCAGAGGACAGGCTGGATAATAGTCATGTTTGGATGGTGTCTGTATGCACCTGCCTGCCTGCCTGTCTGTCTGTCTGTCTGTGCCTGCCTGCCTGCCTGCCTGTCTGTCTGTCTGTCTGTCTGTGCCTGCCTGCCTGCCTGTCTGCCTGCCTGCCGGCCTGTCTTACTGTCCTACTGTCTATCTGCCTGTCTTACTGTCTGTCTTACTGTCTGTCTGCCTAACTATCTGCCTGCCTGTCAATCTGTCTGTCTGTGTGTCTGTCTGCCTGTCGGTCTGTGCAACTTTGTGTCTAACAGAGAGAACAGAGATGGAGAGACAGGTAGACAGACAGAGGTAGAGATAGGTAGAGACAGAGGTAGAGATAGGTAGACAGACAGAGGTAGAGATAGGTAGAGACAGAAGTAGAGACAGGTAGACAGACAGAGGTAGAGACAGGTAGACAGACAGACAGAGGTAGAGACAGGTAGACAGACAGAGGTAGAGATAGGTAGAGACAGAGGTAGAGATAGGTAGACAGACAGAGGTAGAGATAGGTAGAGACAGAGGTAGAGATAGGTAGAGACAGAGGTAGAAGACAGGTACGACACGACACCGAGAGAGATAGCGTCAGAGAGAGAAGTAGAGGATAGGTAGAGACAGAGGTAGAGATAGGTAGAGACAGAGGTAGAGATAGGTAGAGACAGAGGTAGAGATAGGTAGACAGACAGAAAGGTAGGTAGGCAGATGATACCGGTAGCAACAGACAGCTAGAGAACGGTAGAGACACGAGCGTAGAAGATAGGGTAGACGAATAGGCTAGAACCCCCAGACAGAGGTAAGAGATAGGCTAAGAGAAAGGAGAGACGATTACTGGCTAGACGACAAGTAGAGATAGGTAGTACAGACAGAGGTGAAAGCTAGGTAGAGACACGAGGTTAGAGACTACGTTAAAGGGTAGAGACAGGAGAAGACCAGAAGTAGAGACAGGCTCAGAACAGAACAGAGTAAGAGGACAGGTAGATGCCAGACAGGGTAGAGATATCGGGTAGACGCACAGAGGTTAGAGATAGTAGAGACAGAGTAGAGATCAGGTAGAGTGACACGAGGTAGAGATAGGTAGAGACAGAAGTAGAGACAGGTAGACAGTAAAGTCAGAAACAAAACAAAAAACAAAGTCAGTAACTTGTCAGAAGACTTTGATTTTAAGAGCACACAGGGTCAGTATCAAACTGACCAAAAGGAGTTTAGGAATCCTTGACCACCACAGACCTCTGTACCGTCACACTTCTCCTCCCTGCATCCACCAGCTGCCAGCAGGCAACACAGATGGCTGTTCTCTGGCTCCCAACTTCCAGACGCCCAAATTCTTAATTCCTCGGCTGTACGTCTGTCCTCACTGCTGCTGCTCTGTGTCCCGTCTGCCGCCGCTGGGGTTGCTCAGGTAAACTCATCCTGTCTGAGGTCTCTCTCTCTTCGTACTCATGTCCTCTTCTCTCCATCATCCGAGTGCTATCGCAGAGTTAATACTTGAAACAGCATGTCTGCACTTGTGTGTTGAGCCCAGTGTGTGTGTGGTTGCAGCAGAGAATGTGTTTGAGGGGAGGAGCAGAGTGTGTGCGTTGGGGAGCAGAGTGTATGTGCGCATTTGCGTTTTTGACTGCGAAATGTGCAGGAAAGCAGCCGTATTTTAGATCGAGCTCTCTCTTGTGGGTGTGTGTGTGTGCGTGTCGTGCATTTGTGCATGTCGTCTGGTCATTCGTGACGACATGCAACGCCATCTGATTTTGCTTTCGTCATCAAGGTCAAGGTGGACATGATGGAGGGAGCGAGGGGCGAGGGAGGAGAATGGGATAGGCAGGAGATATAATGGAGCGAGAAGAGGGCGGACGATGTAGAGATACCGAGGAGAGGAAGGAGGGAGGGAGAGAGAGGGGGGGGGGGAAGGGTGTGGAGGGAGGAGAGCAGAAGCAGGAGAGGAGGGGAGGGCAGGTGAGGGAGGGAGGGAGGAGAAGAGCAGGAGCAGGAGAAGAGTAGGAGTAAGGGAGAAGGCATGGTGAGAGCAGGCAGACGAGAGGCAGAGGCAGAAGGACCAAGGCAGAGGGGCAGAGGCAGAAGGACCGAGGCAGAGGGGCAGAAGCGGAGAAGCAGTAAAGACAGCAAGTAGAAGAGAAGAGCAGGACGAGGAGAGGACGCAGCGAGCGGAGGTGAGGATGAGGCAGAGGAGAGGCAGTAGGAAGGAGATAGAGAGGGAGAGGAAGAGGAGATGAGAGGGAGGGATCGAGGGACGGCAGAGGAGGAGGAGAGAGACGAGATGGAGAGGAAGGAGAGGAGGGAGGAGAGGAGAGAGGAGCCAGGAGGCGACGGAGGGGAGGAGGAGAGCAAGAGGGAGGAGGAGAGGAGGCGAGGAGGGAGGAGAGGAAGGACAGGAGAGGAGGGCAGAGACGAGAGGTGAGGAGAGGAGGGAGGAGAGGAGACGAGGAGCGCAGCAGGCGGAGGAACCAGGGAGAGTGAGCAGGAGGAGGAGGAGGAGGAAGAGGATGAGGAGGAAGAAGAAGAGGATGAGGACCAGAGGAATGTGGAAGATGATGAGATGGATGAGGATTGTGGAGGGGGAGGAGCAGGAGGGAGCGGGATGGAGAGTAGGAGGAGAGGGAGAGGAGAGGGTGAGGAGAAGATGGGAGGAGACGAGGAGGAGAGAAGGAAGACAAGAGAGAAGGGGGAGAGACAAAGAGAAAAACAGAGAGAGAGAGGGAGGCAGGGAGAGGGAAGAAGGGAGGAGAGAGACAGAGAGAGGTAGGAGAAGTTGGAGGGAGGAAAGGAGGGAGGGAGAGGAGAAGGAGAGGGAAGAAGAGGAGAGGAGAGAGGAAAGAGGAGGGAGGAAAGCAGGGAGGAGAGGAGTAGGAGGGGAGGCAGAGGAGGGAGGAGAGGAGGGAGGAGAGGAGGGAGGAAAGGGAGGCCAGCCGCTTTTCTCGCCTCTTTTTGAAACTTTGCTTGAATTAAGTGTCCGTGTGCAAACATCCCAAACTTATGCATATATACTGTATATACTGTATATATATAGCTTATGAATATCTATATAATTATGGGAAAATGTATAACTCCAAAGGTTAGAATTTGTTAATTCAGCTGAAGTTTAAAGTAATCTTCAAAATAAATGTCCGACATTAAGAAAATAATTTAGCCTGATTATTGGAAATGTTAAGAATATGTTTTCCAGAATACTGTTCCATTGTTCACACAAGCCAAGCTGTGTTGAGGACTGGAGCCTGGTAGCTGTTAGAAATAGAGAACATTGTTGGGCTTGATCTACTCTCACCGTTTTGCTTGTTCTAAACTAAACTACATTTTAAAAATGGTGTTTTGATGCCTCTACAGAATTTATTCCCAGGGACTATAATTATTTTTAAAAGATGTACTTTAAAACTTTGAGATAATGAAGTGTTGTTGAAGTGTCATCAAGGTTTGTGAAAGAGTCATGATGCTTGTACAGAGAGCTGCTCTGTGGGCATTAGGTTCAGTCAGGATCTCTCTTTCTCACTCTCTCTTTCTCACTCTCTCTCACTCTCTCTTTCTCACTCTCTCTTTCTCACACTCTCTTTCTCTTTCTTTCTCACTCTCCTCTCTCTATCTCACTCTCTTTCTCTTTCTCACCTTCTCACTCTCTCTTCTCTCTCTTTCTCACTCTCTTTCTCACTCTCTCTTCTCTCTTTCTCACTCTCTTCTCTCTTTCTCACTCTCTTCTCACTTTAACTCTTTCTCACTCTCGCTTTCTCACTCTCTCTTTCTCACTCTCTTCTCTCTCTTTTTCTCACTCTCTCTTCTCTCGCTTTCTCTCTGTTTCTCACTTTCTCTCCTCTTTCTTTCTCACTCTCCAGAAACGGTCCTGGTGTAAACATGAAGATTGGGCAGGCAGGTAGGCGGGTGGACGGGCGGGCAGACAGGCAGGCAGGCGGGCAGACAGGCAGGCGGGCAGACAGGCAGGCGGGCAGACAGGCAGGCGGGCAGACAGGCAGACAGGAGTTCTCTATATCTGCGATGTAAAAAGTTGACCACCTGTTCTGTCTGACACATACTGAGGATATAACACAGTCTGTGTGTGAGTCAGAGGGAGGAGGGGGGGGAGGGAGG
>BROE01000011.1:14800735-14819368 GCA_036571765.1 Plecoglossus altivelis
CGCCTGAACTCCAGGATGTGTATTCCACTCATGGGCGTATTTGACAGTTAATGATATGTTAGGGGCGAGTTATGACTTCAATCTGGATGTTCAGTGCTTAATTATTTTCCAATACTCTGTTACTGAAGCCACGCCTTTTAAAGAGAATGCAGTGTGCTAGTATGTGGAAGTATAGAGTTGACTGTGTCTTGACATGTCTAAGACTGTACACACGTGATATGTTGGTTGGACATGTGTTTATGCCTGTAAAACACAAAGGCACTGCTGGATTCAGACAGCATAGCTAATTAGTCACACATGCACTGGTTATATATCCCGTTCAACACACACACACATGCACACACACACAGACACATACACTGGTTATATTTATCCCACTGAACACACACACAGACACACACACAGAAAACTCACACACACATACAGACACATACACTGGTTATATATCCCACTCAACACACACACACAGACACACACACACACATGCACACACACACACACACACACACAGACACATACACTGGTTATATATCCCACTCAACACAGACACATGCACACACACACACACACAGACACATACACTGGTTATATATCCCACTCAACACACACACACACAGACACACAGACACATACACTGGTTACATATCCCACTCAACACACACACACACACAGACACACACAGACACAGACACACACACACAGACACATACACTGGTTATATATCCCACTCAACACACACAGACACACACAGACACAGACACACACACACACACACATGCGCACACATGTAGTGTGGGAGGATCTGCTATGATGTGCAGTCCATAAGAATAATTAGCTGTAATAAATCATATGACATGTCACCCTGTCTTCTTCAGGGGGAGGAGTAACAGTCTACAACACATGGCCTCTGAGTGTTTCCCCTGCACCCTGCTGTGTGTGTTATCTCAGGATGCAGACTGCAGGTGCTGTGTGTCTTTGTCCTTTACATTCCTACTGTTGATTGTCCTTGCTGTACTGCAGGATATTTTCCGTGGCACACACACACACACCAACACACACACACACCTACACACGAAGACACACACACACACACCTACACACGCAGGCACACACTTGCTGAATTGCTGACAGTGCAGGTCCTGTAGTGCACAGCTAGACCTGTTCCTCTTAGAGGTGAATGCAGTGAACTCAAACACACATACAGAAATACACACCACATCGCACACAACTATACACACTGCAATACACACACATAAATACACGCCACATCGCACACAGCTATACACACAGAAATACACACACATAAATACACAACACTCACACACAGCTATGCACACTGCAACACACACAGCTGTACACACTGTAACACACACAGAAATACACACACAGAAATACACAACACTCACACACAGCTATACACACTGCTGCATACACAGCCATACACACTGCAACACACACAGCTACACACTGCAACATGCTGTAGTTCACACATGAGACACAGAGTTATATGAGCCTGGGCTTCTCTGGGGCTTCCGTATATAAGAACAGCAGACTAGCTTTTAGCTCTGTGTCTACATGTCTAGACTTCCTGCTGGTTAACATGTATCTCTGAGTGAACAGGCCTGGAGGTCTGATGTGTGTGCTCTTGTGATCCAGCTGTCCACATCAGGGGACAGATGTGCATGTGTGTGTGGGTGTGTGTGTGAGGGTGTGTGTGAGGGTGTGTGTGTGAGGGTGTGTGTGTGAGGGTGTCTGTGTGAGGGTGTCTGTGTGAGGGTGTGTGTGTGTGAGGGTGTCTGTGTGAGGGTGTGTGTGTGTGAGGGTGTGTGTGAGGGTGTGTGTGAGGGTGTGTGTGTGAGGGTGTGTGTGTGAGGGTGTGTGTGTGAGGGTGTCTGTGTGAGGATGTGTGTGTGTGTGTTTGTGTGTGAGAGTGTCTGTAATAATTTTTGTGAGTTTGTGTGTGTGTGTGTTTGTGTGTGAGGGTGTCTGTAATAACTTTTGTGAGTTTGTGTGTGTGTGTGTGTGTGTGTGTGTGTGTGAGGGTGTCTGTGTAATAACATGTGTGGGGTTATGTGTGTGTGTGAGGGTATGTGTGAGTGGGTGTGTGTATTTAGGACTAACTGCACACACACCAAATCTTAGTCTCACATCTGACTGGTCTACAAATGGAGATTTGCAATCAAATCAAGGCCAACTGATCTGGTAGGTTGAACGCCATGAACTTGCAGTAGAATGAGCTCTTTAGTTTAGTATCCCCACAGAGCTATGTGGATGATCAACAAATGTGTTGCCTTGTAAACATACTGTTCAAATTATACTGAGAGTTTTGGAAATAATCTAGATCTGGAAAGGAACACATTGTTGACTATTGCTGCTTTTTAGCTAGTTAGCTCATTTGCAGGGCAACCTCCTTTCATTGGAATGCAGGGACTTGAGTTGTCTTGTGTTGTGTTGTCTTGTGTTGTTTGTGTTGTATTGTTTGTGCTGTGTTGTGTTGTTTGTGTTGTCTTGTGTTGTTTGTGTTGTCTTGTGTTTTTTGTGTTGTCTTGTGTTGTCTTATGTTGTTTGTGTTATCTTGCGTTGTGTTGTGTTGTTTGTTTTGTTTTGTCTTGTGTTGTGTTATGTGTGTGTGAGGGTATGTGTGAGTGGTTGTGTGTATTTGTGTATTTGTCTATTTTTCTCCCTTTGTCTTCCCCACCCCTCTTTCTCTCTCTCTCTGTCTCTCTCTCCCTGTCTCCCTGTCTCCCTGTCTCCCTGTCTCTCTCTCTGTCTCTGTCTCCCGCAACCCTCTATTTCTATCAGTTTTTCTTTGTCTCAATTTTCTTAGTCTCTCTTTTTTCTCCCTCTCTCTCTTACACACAAACACACAGGCAGACACACACAGACACACACACACACAGCCAGACACACACACAGGCAGACACACACGCACACACACACACACACACACACACACACACAGGCAGGCAGCAGTAATTAGATCCTGCAGGTCTACAGCACACCTCTAGCTGTCAGACAAGCACTGGTACCAGACATGGTAGCACAAAGCTCATTGGCTGCTTCCCGGAGATCAGACGCGAACCTGATTGGCTGCCAGCCTCCACAGCTTGCGCTCTGACCCAGTAAACCTGCACATGAACCAAATCCCTCACATCTCATTGGCTGTCTCCGAGACACATGACTCCTGTGAACAGGCTTGCTCATCTCCCTAAAGAGAATCATCCTGAAAAACAACTCAGTTTCCCCTCCTTCCTTCCTTGCTGTCTCTGACTGTGACATCGTCTTAAATGTCTGTCTGTGTGTGTGTGTGTTTGTCTTTGTGTCTGTGTGTGTGTGTCTGTGTCTGTCTGTGTGTGTGTATCTGTGTCTGTGTGTGTATCTGTGTGTCTGCGTGTGTGTGTGTCTGCGTGTGTGTCTGCTTGTGTGTGTGTCTGCTTGTGTGTGTCTGCTTGTGTGTGTATGTGTGCGTGTGTGTGTCTGCTTGTGTGTGTGTCTGCTTGTGTGTGTGTGTGTGTGTCTGCGTGTGTGTGTGTCTGCGTGTGTGTGTCTGCTTGTGTGTGTATGTGTGTGTGTGCGTGTGTGTGTCTGCGTGTGTAGACAGGTTGTTAGACAGATTTCTAGGGATACAAATCCTAGACATCTGATGTATCTGAAGAGTTTTCCTGGCTGAGTCTTCTTCCTGACTTTATCAGTCATGGTTATCTGACCGCCATGTAAACCACACCTTATCCAGATTTGTGTAACTATTTACCTGCTAAAACATCTCCAGTCATGTAAAGATGGTTCAGGACTTTTCCCGCTCTCATGGAGCAGCTCTACTAACCTGGCTGAGAGGAGAAACCAGACAGCTTCTATCTTCTCACCCAGCTGTGCTGCTCTGAAGGATTCACACTTCATTTAAGATGATCTCTCCTTCTGCATGTTTTGTCTGGTCTCTCCTGGTCTCCCTGCTAGACCAACACCATGCTAGCACAACACTATACCAGCGCAACACCACAGAAACACCTTCACTACAGCGTGAGTGGCAGGCTATTTAAAGGAGTGTTGCTGTCACGGTTACGGTCGCTGTGGGCACCTAGGAATGCTTCACACGTAGTCTAGGTGACAAGTAGGCTAGTCAGTCTCTAGTCCGTCGTCTAGGATACGGTGTGAAGACATGTCGTCATTCAACTGGAGCAGTCAATGGGAAACGGACTTTCTGATTTTATCAATGGCTATTTTGCTCTCCTCCTCTTCTGTCCTCCTCCCCTATTCTCTCCTCTCCTCTCCACTTATTTCCTCTCCTCTTCTCTCTCGATCTTTTTGGTCTCAACACAGGAATCTTCTAACACACAAATCTTTGTAATGGCTACATTTCCATATATATTGCTGTATTTGAGATCATGTACACCCACAACATACAGGGCAGTGACTTTGTCTGTGGCAGCACTGGTTGATTTGTGCCTGCAGCACAACAATGTTTCAGCATGTTAATGGATCACACAGAACTGCTTGCATGCCAGCGTCCCTCATTAACATACAGATTCAATTAAGCTCCACTCTAAACGAGGACAGCCAATCTAAGAGTGACGTTTCCCTCTCTCCATTTTATCTTCATCTGGGCACAATAAAACAACAAAATGCTAATGTACACTAGTCCTCTTTCCCAGTCCTGTATCCAGTCCTGTATCCCAGTCCTGTATCCAGTCCTGTTACCCTGTATCCAGTCCTGTATCCCAGCCCTGTGACCCTGTATCCCAGTCCTGTATCCAGTCCTGTATCCAGTCCTGTTACCCTGTATCCAGTCCTGTATCCCAGCCCTGTTACCCTGTATCCCAGTCCTGTATCCAGTCCTGTATCCAGTCCTGTATCCCAGCCCTGTATCCAGCCCTGTTACCCTGTATCCTAGTCCTGTATCCTAGTCCTGTATCCAGTCCTGTATCCCAGTCCTGTATCCAGTCCTGTATCCCAGTCCTGTATCCCAGTCCTGTATCCAGCACTCTGCTCCAGCCTGATAGCCAGTTGACCCAGTTCTTTAACCCTGGTGTTCTTCAGGGCCCAGAATGACCCGAAACTATGTTTAACACACACACATGCACACCCAGGATGAGACATTTAGATTGTATGTGCTTGATTAAACTCAGACAGAACGAAATCTTTGTGATTCATGTGCAGCATGGCTGCACATTTCAGTTCCCAGAAGGATACAGGGTTCAATTTGAATTAACCTGCTTTATTTTAGGGTTGAAGGTGCAGCCTTTTTGATCCTTAGGACAGGGGGAGTTACAGAATGTAAAGCGAGCGCAAGGGTTAACAAAGATGTGATGTCTCAAGGAGATAAGAGCAGTGAGTGTGTGTGTGTGTGTGTGTGTGTGTGTGTCTGTGTGTGTGTGTGTGTGTGAGTGTGTGTGTGTACTCATGCCTTACTTTCCACTCACATTTGTGACAATTAACCAAATAGATTTTCTTTGTGTGTGTTCAGATGACAGTAAATTGTGAGAGGACCTTTCTTATTTCCTCAGGGACCACAACAAGCATGTGTGCACATTTCAATCTCTCTCTCTCTCACACACACACACACACACGCACGCACACATGCACACACACGCACGCACGCACACATGCGCACACACACACACACGCACACACACACACAAACATCTCTATCCCCATAACAAATAGGGTCCAATAATCCAACCATCTCATTTGCATACCACTAATTAGACATTCATATTGAAGAGCTAATTAGCATTTATAATGTCCCATGTTTTGTGGGGGTGAAAGCAGCAGTAGCAATAACTTCTCTTTTAGAACAGTGTTTTTGTAGCGTATGCTAATGTGAGGATTTGTAATGGTTTTAATCAGTGAGATACAGAGCTGCATCCAGCACAGCTCAGAGCAGCTGGGGACAGTAGACTGTGTTGTCAACTGGACTGAACATGGGACAGTAGACTGTGTTGTCAAATGGACTGAACATGGGACAGTAGACTGTGTTGTCAACTGGACTGAACATGGAACATTAGACTGTGTTGTCAACTGGACTGAACATGGAACATTAGACTGTGTTGTCAAATGGACTGAACATGGGACAGCAGACTGTGTTGTCAAATGGACTGAACATGGGACATGAGACTGTGTTGTCAACTGGACTGAACATGGGACAGTAGACTGTGTTGTCAAATGGACTGAACATGGGACATGATACTGTGTTGTCAAATGGACTGTTTTGGGATTTGGTTGCATCCTATTATGAGAAAGTTTTTTCAGTTTATGAAGATATGTTAACATGTACAAGTTTGACTATAGTCAAGTGAGACAGAGCAAAAAGAGAGAAGAGATCATTCTTTTGAGAGAGGGTTAGGGTTAGGGTTAGGGATGGGTTAGAGGATGTAAAAAACCACAACCCCTTCATCCCTCCATCATCACAGCTGTGAGATGGATGGAGGTAGAGAAGAGGCAGAAAGGTGGGGAGATAGAAGAAGGGACAGGAAGGGGAGGGAGATAAACATTTAGCCAACAAACGAGTCAGTTCAGTAGAGCTCAAGACAACTGTCACGGGGGACGCTACATGTGAGGTCATCATCCCAGGTGAAGTAACCTCACCTGGGATGCTCACCTGGAACGACCTGCTTGGGGCCTGTGAGTCTGCTTCTCTCCTGTGGTGTGTGGGGCCTGGACAGCAGGGTCTGTTAACTGGGATGCACCATCTGGGTCTAGGAGACCCACACAGTTAAACACCACCTGTAGAAACCAGAACCGTATCATGTACCATGATCACTGACACACTCACACTCACACACTCACACTCACACTCACATACACACACACACACACACACACTCACACACACACACACACACACACACTCAAACACTAACACACACACTCACACTCACACTCACACACTCACACACACACACTCTCAAACACACACACACTCACACACACACACACACTCACACACACACACACACTCAAACACACACACACACACACACTAAAACACACACACACACTCAAACACTAACATACACACTCAAACACTAACATACACACTCAAACACTAACATACACACTCAAACACCAACACACACTCAAACACTAACACACACTCAAACACCAACACACACTCAAACACCAACACACACTCAAACACTAACATACACACTCAAACACTAACATACACACTCAAACACTAACACACACTCAAACACTAACACACACTCAAACACTAACACACACTCAAACACCAACACACATGCATCTCATAGTCTGCTGTGACTCCCTGCTGCTAAGTTGTGTTCAGGTTCTCCTAAGGGAAGCCTCTCTCTGTAACGTCTCAGCAGTCATTACATTTCCTTTTAATCCAGTGCATTTCCATATTTAATTAGCTTGCCTCATTAACCACTAGGAACAAAATGCGGAAATAATTATATGCTATGTTATAGACACAAATGATCTATGCTGTTTTCATGTAGGAAGCGGGCAGCGATATATAACCGTTGAGTAGCACAGACTAACGCACATGAAATTTACTTTGCATTTGTGTGTCTTTCTCTTTATTTCACAGACTCTCCATGAACTCTCTCTCTAAGACGCACACAGAGTTCAGGCATCCTCTGAACTCCCACGGCTCCCAGATGAAGCTCTGACCAGATGAAGCTCTTGTCAGATGAAGCTCTAACCAGATGAAGCTCTGGTCAGATGAAGCTCTAACCAGATGAAGCTCTAACCAGATGAAGCTCTGATCAGATGAAGCTCTGACCAGATGAAGCTCTGACCAGATGAAGCTCTGGTCAGATGAAGCTCTGGTCAGATTAGGCTCTGATCAGATGAAGCTCTGATCAGATGAAGCTCTAACCAGATGAAGCTCTGATCGGATGAAGCTCTGACCAGTTGAAGCTCTAACCAAATGAAGCTCTGACCAGATGAAGCTCTGACCAAATGAAGCTCTGACCAGATGAAGCTCTGACCAGATGAAGCTCTAATCAGATGAAGCTCTAACCAGTTGAAGCTCTGATCAGATGAAGCTCTGATCAGATGAAGCTCTGACCAGTTGAAGCTCTGACCAGATGAAGCTCTAACCAGATGAAGCTCTGACCAGATGAAGCTCTGGTCAGATGAAGCTCTGATCAGATGAAGCTCTGGTCAGATGAAGCTCTGGTCAGATGAAGCTCTGGTCAGATGAAGCTCTGACCAGATGAAGCTCTGACCAGATGAAGCTCTAATCAGATGAAGCTCTAACCAGATGAAGCTCTGATCAGATGAAGCTCTAATCAGATGAAGCTCTAACCAGTTGAAGCTCTAATCAGATGAAGCTCTAACCAGATGAAGCTCTGACCAGATGAAGCTCTGGTCAGATGAAGCTCTGATCAGATGAAGCTCTGACCAGATGAAGCTCTGGTCAGATGAAGCTCTGGCCAGATGAAGCTCTAACCAGATGAAGCTCTAACCAGATGAAGCTCTGATCAGATGAAGCTCTGACCAGATGAAGCTCTGGTCAGATGAAGCTCTGATCACATGAAGCTCTGATCAGATGAAGCTCTAACCAGATGAAGCTCTGGCTAGATGAAGCTCTTCCTGGGATGGTGCTTAGAGTCTCTCCATCTGATGAATGCTCCTTCCTCCTCCCACACACATCCTGTCTTATCCTGGGCCCACGCTGCCCACCAGAACTGCACATGCAGACTAAACAATCTGAACCTCTCCCACATCCTCCTTCGACTCCACCTCCTCTACTTCCACCTATTCCTTCTCCTTCACCTCCTCATCTTCCATTTCATCTCCTCCTTCTCCTTCTCTTCCTCCCCCCTCCTCTCGGTGATCTGAGCTGTGATAAATCTGACCGACCTAAACATTGATCAGACCTCTGTCTCATTTTCTCTTTCTTTCTCTCTTGTGTCTCTCTCTCTCTTGATAAATCTATTGATATAATCTGTCTCTCTTGATAAATCTACAGTATTGATATAATCTGTCTCTCTTGATAAATCTACTGATATAATCTGTCTCTCTTGATAAATCTACTGATAACCCTCTCCCTAACCCATAATCTGATATAATCTCTGTCTCTCTTGATGAATCTACTGATAACCCTTGATGACTGTTACCTGTCTGGTGTCTGTTACCTGTCTGATGTCTGTTACCTGTCTGGTGTCTGTTACCTGTCTGGTGTCTGTTACCTGTCTGGTGTCTGTCTGGTGTCTGTTACCTGTCTGGTGTCTGTCTAGTGTCTGTTACCTGTCTGGTGTCTGTTACCTGTCTGATGTCTGTTACCTGTCTGGTGTCTGTCCTGTGTGTCTGGTGTCTGTCTGGTGTCTGTTACCTGTCTGGTGTCTGTTACCTGTCTGATGTCTGTTACCTGTCTGGTGTCTGTTACCTGTCTGGTGTCTGTTACCTGTCTGGTGTCTGTCTGGTGTCTGTTACCTGTCTGGTGTCTGTTACCTGTCTGGTGTCTGTTACCTGTCTGGTGTCTGTCTAGTGTCTGTTACCTGTCTGGTGTCTGTTACCTGTCTGATGTCTGTTACCTGTCTGGTGTCTGTCTGGTGTCTGTTACCTGTCTGATGTCTGTTACCTGTCTGGTGTCTGTTTAACCTGTAGATGTCTGTGTACCTGTCTGTGCTGTCTAGTGTCTGTTACCTGTCTGGGTGTCTGTTACCTGTCTGATGTCTGTTACCTGTCTGGTGTTTGTTACCTGTCTGGTGTCTGTCTAGTGTCTGTTACCTGTCTGGTGTCTGTTACCTGTCTGGTGTCTGTCTAGTGTCTGTTACCTGTCTGGTGTCTGTTACCTGTCTGGTGTCTGTTACCTGTCTGGTGTCTGTCTGGTGTCTGTTACCTGTCTGGTGTCTGTTACCTGTCTGGTGTCTGTTACCTGTCTGGTGTCTGTCTGGTGTCTGTTACCTGTCTGGTGTTTGTTACCTGTCTGGTGTCTGTCTGGTGTCTGTTACCTGTCTGGTGTCTGTCTAGTGTCTGTTACCTGTCTAGTGTCTGTTACCTGTCTGGTGTCTGTTACCTGTCTGGTGTCTGTCTGGTGTCTGTTACCTGTCTGGTGTCTGTCTGGTGTCTGTTACCTGTCTGGTGTCTGTCTGGTGTCTGTTACCTGTCTAGTGTCTGTTACCTGTCTGGTGTCTGTCTGGTGTCTATTATTTGCTTACCACTCTCCAGCAGACATGAACTTGTGTGTGTTGTGTGCTCAACCTTTGAAAGGACTAGAGAGTTCTCTGACACCACAGTGAGTGTGTTGGTGGTGACACATGTAGCCTGTGACAGAGACAGTATTACTGGGGGCGTCTTTTGACAATACAACTATTCATCTAGTTAACACTGGCCAACTACTGTAACACTCCAACTGCACAAGACACTCGTTACAAATATCGCAGACAGGATCTCCACCCTGCTCCACCCTCAGTCTTCTGTAGACAGGACCTCCACCCTGGTTCACCCTCAGTGTTCTGTAGACAGGACCTCCACCCTGCTCCACCCTCAGTGTTCTGTAGACAGGACCTCCACCCTGGTTCACCCTCAGTCTTCTGTAGACAGGATCTCCACCCTCAGTGTTCTGTAGACAGAACCTCCACCCTCAGTGTTCTGTAGACAGGACCTCCACCCTGCTCCACCCTCAGTGTTCTGTAGACAGGACCTCCACCCTCAGTCTTCTGTAGACAGGACCTCCACCCTGGTTCACCTCAAGTGTCTGGTAAGACAGGATCTCCACCCTGCTCCACCCTCAGTGTTCTGTAGACAGGACCTCCACCCTGGTTCACCCTCAGTGTTCTGTAGACAGGACCTCCACCCTGCTCCACCCTCAGTGTTCTGTAGACAGGACCTCCACCCTGGTTCACCCTCAGTGTTCTGTAGACAGGACCTCCACCCTGCTCCACCCTCAGTGTTCTGTAGACAGGACCTCCACCCTGCTCCACCCTCAGTGTTCTGTAGACAGGACCTCCACCCTCAGTGTTCTGTAGACAGGACCTCCACCCTGCTCCACCCTCAGTGTTCTGTAGACAGGACCTCCACCCTGGTTCACCTCAGCGTTGTGAGAAGCATGACTCCACCCTGCTCAGCTGTTCAGGTGAAGATACTAACACCACCCCTGAAAGCTCCTGTACACATTATTCCAAACTTACAAACAGACACAGGAACATATCAACACACACACACACACACACACACACACACACACACACACACACAAACACAAACACACACACACACACACACACATGCAGCAAGTGTAAGATACTAAGTCTCTTCTTTTACCTGCTGGTTTCACAAAATAGGGTTTGAAAAATTCAAAACGTTTTTAGTATTTATATATTTTATTTTATATATTATACATTTCACATATTTTATATATTTCCCCAAATATATTTTTTATGCATTTTTCTTTCAAAACACAGGGTTATGTCCAGCATCTCTGACAAAGATTATAGGAGGGAGAAGAGGAAGTAAGGGAGGTAGAGACAGGGAGGTAGAAAGACGGAATAAGCAAAGGAGGAGGAGACAAAGACAGCTGGAGAGAAGAGGAGTGGAGGGAAAGGAAGATGCAGGCAGGAGCCATGGGTGCTGTAGGACTTGGCAGAAAACAGAACATCTCGTTCGTGTCCCCAGATCCCCTCATGGAGAGAGAGAGAGTAAAGAGAGAGACACAGGAGGAGAGGAGAGAGAGACAGGAGAGAGGAGAGAGAGACACACAGGAGGAGAGGAGCAAGAGACAGGAGAGAGGAGAGAGACAGGAGAGAGAGAGGAGAGAGACACACAGGAGGAGAGGAGAGAGAGAGGAGAGAGAGACAGGAGAGAGGAGAGAGACAGGAGAGAGAGACAGGAGGAGAGAGAGAGACATGAGAGGAGAGAGAGACAGGAGAGAAAGAAAGGAGAGAAAGACAGGAGAGAGAGGAGAGAAAGACAGGAGAGAGAGGAGAGAGAGATGAGAGAGAGACAGCAGAGGAGAGAGAGAGACAGGAGAGAAAGACGGGAGAGAAAGACAGGAGAGAGTGGAGAGAGAAACAGGAGAGAAAGACAGGAGATAGAGCGAGAGAGAGGAGAGAGACGCACAGGAGGAGAGAGACAGGAGAGGAGAGAGAGAGACAGGAGAGAAAGACAGGAGATAGAGTGAGAGAGTCACATGCCGGGGCTGGAAGAGGAAACACTGACCTCAAAGGACCCAATCCTCCTGGTGGGGTGGTTGTACAAGCTGTGAAAGAAACACACACCCACATATACACACACATGCACATTTTCCGACAGGAAACACAGAAAACCTTTACTAAGCATTGGTACTTGTGTCAAACCAGGTCATTTGGTGCCCTGCCAGACTGCTTAGTATGTGTTGAGATGTCATGTGAGGTGAAGGCAGAGAGGTGATAAGAATCAGAGTCTGGACTCACCTGCTGGCTCTGTGATCCAGCTACTAGACACCTCAGGCATAAAAAGCCTGCCTGGTAAAGTGAGAACCAGTCTAGTTATACGAGAACCAGTCTGGACTTATCTGAACCAGTGTAGCCACATCAGAACCAGTCTGAACATATGAGAACCAGTCTGGATCATTCAGAACCAGTGTAGACACATCAGAACCAGTCTGGTTACTTCAGACCCAGTCTGGTTACTTCAGACCCAGTGTGAACACATCAGAACCAGTGTGGACACAGGAGAACCAGTGTGGACACATCAGAACCAGTGTGAACACAGGAGACCCAGTGTGGACACATCAGAACCAGTGTGGACACAGGAGACCCAGTGTGGACACAGGAGAACCAGTCTGGTTACTTCAGACCCAGTCTGGTTACTTCAGACCCAGTGTGAACACATCAGAACCAGTGTGGACACAGGAGACCCAGTGTGGACACATCAGAACCAGTGTGGACACATCAGAACCAGTGTGGACACAGGAGAACCAGTGTGGACACATCAGAACCGGTATGTACACAGGAGAACCAGACCTCTCTGGTGTCTCTCTGCTTAGGACGATCCTGTTTCTTCTCCTCCTCACACACGTGTCTCCTCCCTACACACTCATTTCCACCGCTTGGATCTGCGATCTTGTCCTTTCAGTCGTTACCCAGAGCTCATGACCATGGGTCATGCAGACTTCCACAGATGGACTGGTTGATTAACTGTGTAGTATCACTGAATTCACAACATTTACTCACACACTCATGCAGACACTTACACACTCATGCTTGCACACACAGGTTCTCTTTCTCAGTCTTACATGACCACACATGAAAAAGCATTTACACATGATTAAAAGCACACACCAAACATACACACACTTTATCTAATAAATGAACTAAATAGTGAAACTGCAAATATATAGGTTGTTATGTTACAGTCATGAGAGAATAATACAATCCAATAGTCCTGAATGTCAGCTGTTTTGTTACTGTAATACACCTTGCTCAGCCAAGCTCACTTTAACTCTCTGACACCCAAACACCACAACACACGCCCTGTTCCATAACTCTCTGACACCCAAACACCACAACACACGCCCTGTTCCATCTAAGATTCAGTATCCATCCTTCATTACCGTGTCAGTGATTCATTTAATTTACATTACCTCTCCCCCACAACACCATCCTCCTGTTTCATCAGGACAGAACCATTTTTGAATGACCTTCACACGATGCATAGCCAGCACAAAACACATTCAGTCAGTATGGGAGAGGTGGGCAAACTGCAGATTGCTTTCTTTTGTCCAGTCATGCAGGAACATGCATCACTGTCTCTCTGCTGCCTACCCGCTAAGATGCAGAGATATTAGCAACATCTGTCCTGGAGGCTCAGGAATGACCGATGTTGACTCTTTGGCGAGGCTCATTAAGAGGGGAGGGATTTCTGCTTCCAGACGCCAAGAACAGTACTTGTCTGTTTCGAAACAGGGAAAGACTTTGCATGGAAGAGTCTGCATTAGGGATCTGTCTGTTTTGAGAAACTGGTCTGGGGTCGGAAGAGGCTGGTCTGTGGTTGTACAGGCCAGGACCAGGTTGGTCTGTGGTTGTACAGGCCAGGACCAGGTTGGTCTGTGGTTGTACAGGCCAGGACCAGGCTGGTCTGTGGTTGTACAGGCCAGGACCAGGCTGGTCTGTGGTTGTACAGGCCAGGACCAGGTTGGTCTGTGGTTGTACAGGCCAGGACCAGGTTGGTCTGTGGTTGTACAGACTGACCTGCTGTACAGGTCAGCATGTTTGCGTGACCTGTTGTAGAGGTCAACAAGTTTGTGTGACTTCCTCTGAAATAAGACATTGTTTTCTTGAGTGTGTGAGTGTAAGTGTGTGTGAGTGTGTGAGTGTAAGTGTGTGTGAGTGTGTGTGTGTGTGTGTGAGTGTGTGTGTGTGTGTGTGAGTGTGAGCGTGTGTGAGTGTGAGTGTGTGAGTGTGTGTGTGTGTGTGTGAGTGTGTGTGTGTGTGTGTGTGAGTGTGAGCGTGTGTGAGTGTGAGCGTGTGTGTGAGTGTGTGTGTGTGTGTGAGTGTGAGCGTGTGTGAGTGTGAGTGTGTGTGTGTGTGAGTGTGTGTGTGTGTTCCCTTACCCTCTGGTGTCTGTGGTCCTCAGGGAGTTCCATCCACTCTCGTTGCTTCTTGCAGCAGATGTGCAAAACAGGCTTTCAGTGTTAATCTAATTTGCATATTCACATGATGCTTGTGAGGTTGGTGTGATGGCTCCGCCTGCCAGCCTTCTCAAGTTCTGATTGGACACAGGGTTCCTCACATGAAAAATAATATAGGGATGTGTGCTGTCATGTTGAATGTCACACTAAATGTGTTCAGATCACAACATCTGTGTGAATTAACCATTTGATTAGTTTAAAAAGGAAATTCAGTCAGCCACACAGTTCAACCAACTGTAACTCTATAGTAAAGGACCCACAGGATGTAAACATCAGATTAATTCCTGCATGAATTTAAAGTGTCTGTCTTGTCCAACAACTTGTCATGGACAAGTATCACACAAGCTAGGAAAAAGGTGAACAAATGTAACAGTAAATGTGATTGTGGGCACCATTACATGGGCATAGACAAGGCAAGAGACACACAAGTCACTCACACAGATGCACAGACGTACAAAGACAAATCCCCATGCATGTATATACATGTACACACACCACACACTCTTTGAGCTCCTGTCTGTTCCTAATGATTCAGCCTAATGAACATAAGTGTGTGTATTAGAGCAGATAATCTTACTGGGCCTACAACATGGTGTTCCCCTAAACAAAGCCCACTTGATGTTAATAGTTACATAATAGACACAACACTCGACAACACTATCACTCTTTCGTTCCACTGACACACACCTAGCGCTGTTAGTCAACACGACCACACTCGCCAACAACACCACACCCTAGACACACAGAACGCACTCCCACACACACACGCCTAGCAAACCTCGACAACACACACACTAGTGAACACTCATGCACAACACACACACATTACCCAACCACATCGCCTATCGTTCACCATCACACACACACTCACGCTCTGCCAGACTCACCACTAGTCAAGCAGCTGCGACACGAACCACCTACACACAGCAAGCGAGTGAGATGGCACAAGTGGCCCAACATAACGTTCACTTAGAAGACACGAGTAATCAGCTCACTGTATTGAAAAAGCAGCTTCGGTGAAAAGAGACAGTCGCAGTCGGCTTAACTGCGTCTATTGATCACATCAACCTTCAAGAGAAGTAGAGACTTCCCACACAAGAGACAGGATGACACCACATGCAGAGCAAGTAAGCGAGCCTTTGGGCTGTCAGGTTCTCCGTAGTCCAAGGCACAGATTCATTTTATGTCGAATCTAAACGAGTAGAGGAGAGAAATCGAACAAAATAACGTGCATCCCTTACAACACACCAACCACCAACACACTCCTACACACACCATCTAGGACAAACACAGTCACACACCTATCCACTCTCTCTCTCTCACGCACACACTCACACACACACACACACACACACACACACACTCATGAATGGAAGAATTAGGGGGAGTTTTTGACAGTTTGCTGTTTGTGGCTTGCGCCTTACAGATGTTTTTCTGTGAGAATGATGTAGGTTGTCCTCGACTTAGATACGTTGTAGGACGCTCTCTTTCCATCTGTCTCTCTGTCTCTGTCTCTGTCTGTCTGTCTGTCTCCATCTGTCTCTCTGTCTCTGTCTCTGTCTGTCTGTCTCCATCTGTCTCTCTGTCTGTCTCTCCATCTGTCTCTCTGTCTCTGTCTGTCTGTCTGTCTGTCTGTCTGTCTGTCTGTCTCCATCTGTCTCTCTGTCTCTGTCTGTCTCTGTCTGTCTCCGTCTGTCTCCATCTGTCTCTCTGTCTGTCTCTGTGTCTGTCTCTCTGTCTCTGTCTGTCTCTCTGTCTGTCTCTCTGTCTGTCTCTCTGTCTGTCTCTCTGTCTGTCTCTCTGTCTCTGTCTGTCTCTCTCATTAATGCAGGACAGATGGGAAGTGACAGGAAGTCCTAACCCATGCTGACTAGCTGTGAATCACCCTGAATCACCCTATCACAGAACACTGGACTTTATTTCCGTCAACAAAGCTTGTTGTGGAGTACCTGGAGATCCTTTACAATCAGCAGGAAGCTGTCCGGGCTCTCTCCTTCTATTCCTCTCTGTTTCTCTCTCTCGTCCTCTCTCTCTCTCCCCTTGGTACTCTCTCTCTATCTCTCTCCCTCTCTCTCTCCCCTTGGTACTCTCTCTCTGTCTCTCTCTCCCTCTCTCTCTTTCCCCTTGGTACTCTCTCTCTCTCTCTCTCTCCCTCTATTCTTCTTTTTCTCTCTCTGTCTCTCTCTCTGTCTCTGTCTCTCTGTCTCTCTCACCCTCTGTCTCTCTCTCTCTCTATCTCTCTCACCCTCTGTCTCTCTCTGTCTTTCTCTCTCTCTCTCTTCTGGGAACGGATGGTTACAGGCATGCAACTGGAGGGCAGAGGAGAGGGAGGAGAGAGAGAGAGAGAGAGAGAGGAGGGGAAGAAAGAGGGAAAGAGAGAGTGAATGAGTGATAAAGAGGGAAAGAAGACTGAGACCTACTATTGGAAGAGAGAGGGTGAGTGGAGGAGGGATGGAGGGAGGAAAGATGACAAGAGAGGGAGGGAGGAAGGAAAGAAGGGGGAGAGAGAAGGATAGAAGGATGGAGGAGGACAAAAGAGGGAGGGAGAGAGAGAGGGAGAGGGATGGAGGTAGGGAGGAGGTGGAGAGAAGGAGAAAGGGGGAGAGAGGGAGGGAGAGTATTTCGCTCTATCAGTTCATGCACTCTCCAGGCATAACACATGACATCATCCCTGCTGCAGACAGCTTTGTTTCTGTCAAAGCACAATCTTTACTCTCTTTTTCACTGTGTCTTCAGACTGTGAAGATCTCATCGTTTTTACATGGAGCAGGAAACTGAATCACACGAAAACTGGGCCCCAAAGGAAATCTGTGCTGATGAATCCTGATTTCATGAACACCACTCACAGGGTACAATGTCATGATTGTTCACTAAAATGAATGTACGCACATTTTTGTGAGTATTCCTCTTACAACACAGCAAGCATGAAAAGGGTGTTTGTTCCAAGGCAAGTGTTCCCTTTATTATTTAGTAAAGGTCCGGAGGGACTCATTCTCCCAGACTCCCACGGGGCACAAAACCCAGGCCACCACCTCACAGGCAAAAACCAACACTGGGATTTGTCTACATAAGCTAAAACCACACACACACACACACACTCAGCCACACACACACACACACACAGTTACACACACTCAGCCACACACACACACACAGTTACACACACTCAGCCACACACATACACAGTTACACACACTCAGCCACACATACACACACACACACAGTTACACACACTCGGCCACACACACACTCAACTGCACACACACTCAATTACTGACACACACACATTTCTTGCCATTGTAGAAAGGACCATTTGCATGAAGTTTGTTGAGGATATTTAAATTAATGAAATGGAGAGAAGAATGTGAAAGATGAGAAATGGACTTGGAATTCCAGTGACTTTGAGTAATGCTGGTTACTGAAGGGAGACATATAGAAATGCAGGCGTGTGCCAAACACAGACTCCCTGCTCCTCCACCCTCACCGAGTTCACATTTAGTTAGTCAGCAGGTCTCAGATCAGCTTCCTATAATAATGCCATATATCCAACTACTATTACTAGTACTGTTATTACTCTACATTTCACTCTCCATCACTCCCTCCATGGTGATTTTCACCCTGAGGACAGGAGAGGTGGGAGGGATGGCGTTACACTTGTAGGAGATCTGAGGTGACTGAGGTTCAGCGCAACATGGAAGAAGCCAAGGAACCTTTCGCTATTTCTCTGGTCTAATACTGACGCAACTAAACACAGCTCGACTCTGCCCCCTGCTGGTTGAACCTGGGTGCAGTGTGTGTGTGTGTGTGTGTGTGTGTGTGTGTGTGTGTGTGTGTGTGTGTGAATATTTGAGACCCAAGAATACCCTTGAAAATAGTAAACAAAGAAAAACATTTTCTTGGTACAGTTTTTTGTTCCACAAATGTCCAGGGGGTTCGAGGAGGTTTAGGGTTAGAGATTGTAGAGTAGGGGTATGGATTAGATTTTGCAGAGTGGGGGTTAGGGTTATAGATTGTAGAGTGGGGGTTAGGGTTATAGATTGTAGAGTGGGGGT
>BROE01000011.1:14821777-14832984 GCA_036571765.1 Plecoglossus altivelis
GTACATGGTTCTAGGGTACATGGTTCTAGAGTACATGGTTCTAGAGTACATGGTTCTATGGTACATGGTTCTAGAGTACATGGTTCTAGAGTACATGGTTCTAGGGTACATAGTTCTAAGGTACATGGTTCTAGGGTACATGGTTCTAGGGTACATGGTTCTAAGGTACATGGTTCTAAGGTACATGGTTCTAGGGTACATGGTTCTAGGGTACATGGTTCCGGGGGTACATGGTTCTACCTCCATGAGAAGCTTAATTTGGTTCTTTCTATTCCAGTCAGGTTTTCTCATTCCAGAACATTCCAGAACATTCCCTTTTCCCTCAGCCATATCTTCCCATTCTACCATCATTTGTTGCACTTCTATGACATCACACATCGTTTCCAAACCAATAAACGGAGGTACTCTTCTGTAGAAATGTATTCATCTTTCACATAAACTCCATTCTGGCTCCAGCAGTCTCCCTCCAGTCGCCCTCGCAGACACTTAATTTCTATTAATGGTTCTGCAACTGGCTCTTGAATCCAATCAAATGCTAGATGGGAGACCAGTGAGTGCACATGAGGAAATATGCATAGGCTATTATCATGTGTAATGTGTAGCCTAGCAGCTAATGCATCTGTGCTCATTGTGTGTTTCAAGGAACATCAGAGTTGGTGTGAACGTGCCTACATAAAGATGCTTCTGTAGAATTGGGTGTTTGTGTGTCTGCGTGCGCACATGCATCTGTGTGCATGTGTGTGTGTGTTAAAGCCTATTTGTTGTGTGAGTCAGTGAGTGAGTTTTTGTGTGAGTGAGTGAGTTCTCCTCCTCTCACCTGCTCCTCCTCTCTCCTGCTCCTCCTCTTCCTTCACCTGCTCCTCCTTTCTCCTCACCTGCTCCTCCTCTCTCCTCACCTGCTCCTCCTCTCCCTTCACCTCCTCCACCTCTCTCCTCACCTGCTCCTCCTCTCCTCTCACCTGCTCCTCCTCTCTCCTCACCTGCTCCTCCTCTCCTCTCACCTGCTCCTCCTGTCCTCTCACCTGCTCCTCCTCTCCTTTCATCTGCTCCTCCTCTCTCCTCACCTGCTCCTCCTCTCTCCTCACCTGCTCCTCCTCTCCTTTCACCTGCTCCTCCTCTCTCCTCACCTGCTCCTCCTCTCTCTTCACCTGCTCCTCCTCTCCCTTCACCTGCTCCTCCTCTCCCTTCACCTGCTCCTCCTCTCTCCTCACCTGCTCCTCCTCTCCTCTCACCTGCTCCTCCTCTCCTCTCTCCTGCTCCTCCTCTCACCTGCTCCTCCTCTCTCTTCACCTGCTCCTCCTCTCCCCTGCTCCTCCTCTCCTCTCTCCTGCTCCTCCTCTCTCCTCACCTGCTCCTCCTCTCCCTTCACCTGCTCCTCCTCTCCTCTCACCTGCTCCTCCTCTCTCCTCACCTGCTCCTCCTCTCCTCTCACCTGCTCCTCCTCTCCCTTCACCTGCTCCTCCTCTCTCCTCACCTGCTCCTCCTCTCCTCTCACCTGCTCCTCCTCTCCTCTCTCCTGCTCCTCCTCTCCTCTCACCTGCTCCTCCTCTCCTCTCACCTGCTCCTCCTCTCTCCTCACCTGCTCCTCCTCTCTCCTCACCTGCTCTTCCTCTCCTCTCACCTGCTCCTCCTCTCTCCTCACCTGCTTCTCCTCTCTCCTCACCTGCTCCTCCTCTCCCTTCACCTGCTCCTCCTCTCTCCTCACCTGCTCCTCCTCTCCCTTCATCTGCTCCTCTCTCCTCACCTGCTCCTCCTCTCCTCTCACCTGCTCCTCCTCTCTCCTCACCTGCTCCTCCTCTCTCCTCACCTGCTCCTCCTCTCCTCTCACCTGCTCCTCCTCTCACCTGCTCCTCCTCTCCTCTCACCTGCTCCTCCTCTCCTTTCACCTTCTCCTCTCTCCTCACTTGCTCCTCCTCTCCTCTCACCTGCTCCCCTCTTTCTTTCTCTCCTTTGCTTCACCTTTTAAGCTTCTACAGATCACGTCTAGTTCGGAGCCCAAGAGACCAAACTACCTCCATGAATATTTGTATATATCTACATTCATTCACCCTTGTATTTCTTGACACACAGTGTTGGAGAGCTTTGTATTGAAGCTGTGTGTCCCTGGCTGGCATGTTCCACACATCCACACCAGTGGCAGCAGACAGCATGTGAGTAAACTTGCCTACATTTGTGTGCATGGATGTGTGCATATACTGCTGCCTTAGCACAGGAAACCAGGGGTTAACGTGGTGTGATTCACATCTCAGCTCTCATAACACATCTCTCTGGTGTGTTAATAGTCCCGGGCTGGATTACCCAGGAGGAGGAGGAGGGAAGAAAGAAAATATAGCACTACAGCCGCAGTCCAACTACAAGTTGTTGTAATTCACTCTCACCCATCTGTAGGTAGTTAACCTCTGAGCTTGATTTAATACTCCCTCTCCTTTCCTTTCTCTTCCCTTCACCAACTGTCTCTTTCATCTCCTTCTCTCTCCATTCCTCTCTCACTATATTTATCATCTGTCTTCAGTCCTCACCATGGGCTTCTTAGAAAGCATTGACTTCAGAATCTCAGAGACTGACAGGAATCACTGCAGGCCACAGATACAATCTGCTCTGAACCAAACTCTCCACATCTCACTGTTTATCTGGAGATATGAACTATTTAAAATGTATAGTTTCTTCAAATTACCATATAAGTAATTCCAAATAACGCCCTGCCGACCGCTGGTGAATACCTTTCAGTATTAAGCTTCCGAGGGCTTGTATCAAAGAAATCTCAAAGCGTTTAGCTGAAGAACATTTGCATTTAAACCTGAGTGCTTTTTATGACAGCATGGATGCGTGAGTATGTGTGTATGTGTGTGAGAGTTTGTGTGTGTTTGTGTGCGTGCGTGTGTGTGAGTGTGTGTTTGTGTGCGTTTGTGTCCGAGTGAGTGTGTGTGTGCTCCAGTGTGTGTGTGTGTGTGTGTGTGCGCGCAAGGTTGTGCCATTTTCTAAAGATGATGTCAGCCTACATCTGTGGGCTCTGCAGAAGTGTGAGTAATGGCATCTACTGGGCCAAAGCCCCTCTGAAGAAGGGTGCCACATTAATCCACACACACACATCTACCTAGATAAAACACATGCCTGGACAGGGCAAGGCAGGGCAGGGTGGGGCAGGGCAGGGCAGGGTAGGGAAGGGCAGGGTGGGGCAGGGCAGGGCAGGGCAGGGCAGGGCGGGGCAGGGCAGGGCGGGGCAGGGCGGGATTGAGCCTAGAGAACTACAGAGAGAGCACATCAGATCCTGATGTTGATATAATATATCATGTTGGATGTAATATATCTAGTATGATAACTACAGTTATATTAAAGACTCCTGAAGTCTCTTCCATTTCTGTCGTTCATCCATGGTGGAGTGACTTCAACGTCTGGAAGACTGACTGGAGAGAGAGGGACTTCCTCTTATAAGCTAACTCAACATCTCTCCATTACTCAGACACAAACTCATTACTGGAGATGTGCTCTCT
Source organism: Plecoglossus altivelis (assembly GCA_036571765.1). NCBI lineage: Eukaryota > Metazoa > Chordata > Actinopteri > Osmeriformes > Plecoglossidae > Plecoglossus > Plecoglossus altivelis. The sequence goes on from BROE01000011.1 coordinate 14,825,269, forward strand.
CTGCTGCACCAGGACTGTGGAGGAAACATTAGCCAGCTCACGTATGGAACACAGAATTAGAATTAATTCATTCTAACTCTATGGTATGGAACAGACAGATAATTAACTCTGGGGACATGCGATCATTGTTCAGCTGGAGATATTATGGCTCTGTTCTAATCAGGGCTTGGTTGAGCAGAAGATGAGAGACACACAGAGGGAGAGAGAGAGACAGAGACAGAGGGAGAGAGAGAGAGGGAGAGGGAGAGAGAGCGAGATAGAGGGAGAGAGAGCGAGATAGAGGGAGAGAGAAAGAGAGAGACACACAGAGGGAGAGAGAGAGAGAGAGACAGACGGAGAGGGAGGGAGAGAGAGACAGAGGGAGAGGGGGAGAGAGAAAGACAGAGGGAGAGAGAGGGAGAGAGAGGGAGGGAGGGAGAGACAGAGGGAGAGAGAAGGAGGGAGAGAGAGAGAGACAGAGGGAGAGAGAGCGAGATAGAGGGGGAGAGGGAGAGAGACAGAGGGAGAGAGAAGGAGAGAGAGGGAGGGAGGGAGTGAGAGACAGAGGGAGAGAAGGAGAGAGAATGGGAGAGAGAGAGACAGAGGGAGAGAGAAGGAGAGAGAGGGGGAGAGAGAGAGACAGAGGGAGAGAGAAGGAGAGAGAGGGGGAGAGAGAGAGAGAGGGAGAGAGAAGGAGAGAGAGGGGGAGAGAGAGAGACAGAGGGAGAGAGAAGGAGAGCGAGAGATAAGAAGGCAATCAGAGTGAAAACTGGAGAAAGGGCAGAATGTGAAATTGTGTCTAATGTAATGAATAATATACAGTCTAGTATTTGAGGACTGGTAGCATGAGTTATAGTGTTGTCTAGGACAGAATATATATATATATATATATATATATATATAGACTGTATGTTTACTCATGGACTTTATCACATGTACTTGTGCTAAAGAAAAATAATAGTTACATCGTGTGTGTGTCAAAATGCCAAAGTGGGATTGTTGAACCCTAACCCTGTAATGCTAACCCTAAACATAAAACACACTGTCCTGCAATGCTAACCCTGTAAAGCTAACACTGTAATGCTAACCCTGTAATGCTAACCCTAACCCTGTAATGCTAACCCTAACCCTGTAATGCTAACCCTAACCGTAAGACACACTGTCCTGCAAAGCTAACCCTAAACATAAAACACACTGTCCTGCAATGCTAACCCTAACCCTGTAATGCTAACCCTACCTGTAAGATACACTGTCTTGCAATGCTAACTATGAACATAAGATACACTGTCTTGCAATGCTAACCATAAACATAAGACACACTGTCCTGCAATGCTAACCCTGTAATGCTAACCCCAACCCTGTAATGATAACCCTAACCCTGTAATGCAAACCATAACCGTAAGACACACTGTCCTGTAATGCTAACCATAAGCCTGTAATGCCAACCCTGTAATGCTAACCCTAACCCTGTAATGCTAACCATAACCGTAAGACACACTGTCCTGTAATGCTAACCATAACCCTGTAATGCCAACCCTGTAATGCTAACCCTAACCCTGTAATGCTAACCATAACCCTAGAGTTTAGTATGTGTCCTATAAGGATGTGAAAGGTAGAATATTAGACAGTGTTACATAGATGACAACAATAATGACTTGCCTCCAGCCCCTTGTCTTTCCACAACTCTCCCTCCCTCACGCCATTCTTGCTGCCATCATCCTGTTCTACAGCCATTCGCTCCCATCCCTCCTGGCTCGTTAGCATGCTTGCTACGCTAATCAACCATCCAGGAACTTGAAGCCAAAGCAGCCACATCATCAGAACGAGTTAATATTCACGACCCCTGAGCCATCTACTATCCTCCTGATCCTCTCCAAAGTCCTGGATGAAGTCTGACACTATGACAGCTCTCTGATTATTAACGGGACCTTTAATTACAAGTTAATTTGTTAATAAATTAGATTCAATTGAGGAGAGTAAACTATGTTAGTGATAATATTATTCCACTGCAGAGTAATGGCATCTGAATATTAGAGGCAGAGCAGGTGACAGGTGTATATTAGCATGTATCCTGTATATTGTATTGTCGTGTACAGTGTATAATACATGTATGAGATTAATGAATATTCAAATATAAGAAAACATATATCTTTTACTTCAGCAGTCTTTCAAGCATACATGTTGTTTCAGATTGCATCTCTCCTATATCTCCAGCCCTGATTATGCTAACATATGCCACAAGCTTTGATTCATTTAAAAAATCTTTGTCTTGTTAACCCATTGCCAGAGATTCAGATATTACAGGAAACTGCCCAGAGTAAGACAACAGGCTCGAGGAGACACTGGGCTACACTGACACCTGGTGTCCAAGAGAGGTACTGCGGTTCCCCTGCTCCTCCAAGATCAACCTCAGTGTGTTTTCAGACATATGGCACACAGGACAGGGTGCCAAGCTGGAGAGAGAGAGACAGCTGGAGAGAAAGAGCGAGAGAGCTGAAGAGAGAGAGAGATAGAGAGCTGGGGAGAGAGAGAGAGCTGGGGAGAGAGCTGGAGAAAGAGAGAGAGTGAGAGAGAGAGAGAGAGAGAGAGAGAGAGAGCTGGGGAGAGAGATTGAGAGAGCTGGAGAGAGCTTGGGACGTAGAGTGAGAGAGAGAGCAAGAGAGAGAGCTGGGGAGAGAGAGAGCTGGGGAGAGAGAGCTGGGGAGAGAGAGAGAGATGGGGAGAGAGAGAGAGAGCTGGAGAGAGAAAGAGAGCTGGGGAGAGAGAGAGCTGGGGAGAGAGAGAGAGCTGGGGAGAGAGAGAGAGATGGGAAGAGAGAGAGAGCTGGAGAGAGAGAGAGAACTGGGGAGAGAAAGAGAGCTGGGGAGAGAGAGAGAGAGCTGGAGAGAGAGAGAGCTGGAGAGAGAGAGAGCTGGGGAGAGAGAGAGAGAGCTGAGGAGAGAGAGAGCTGGAGAGGGAGAGAGAGAGCTGGAGAGGGAGAGAGAGAGCTGGGGAGAGAGAGAGAGCTGGGGAGAGAGAGAGAGAGACAGAGAGAGACAGAGACAGAGAGAGAGAGAGAGAGAGAGAGAGACAGAGAGAGCTGCAGTGGCCTCCTGGTCTTTGCTGTTTATTTCTCCCTCCAGACAGGCAGGCTCTCAGAGAGAAGCCCATCTGGTGGAGAGAAGGAAATGAGAGAAGGAGAGATCTGAAACATGGCAAAGTTATGAAGTTTGAGTGGAAAAAGGTGATTGCAACATCCGGGATACCAAGAATAGGTAAAGCAGTTGAGCAGAAATGCAATCAAATAATCTCCTCTGAGAAGAGACCCACTGCAGACCTCAGTGAGAAGAGACTAACTGCAGACCTCAGTGAGAAGGGACCCACTGCAGACCTCCGCTCCGCTCCACTCTGCTCCGCTCTGCTCTGCTCCACTCCGCTCTGCCCTGCTCCACTCCACTCCGCTCTGCCCTGCTCCACTCCACTCTGCTCTGCTCCACTCCGCTCTGCCCTGCTCCACTCCGCTCTGCCCTGCTCCACTCCGCTCTGCTCTGCTCCACTCCGCTCTGCCCTGCTCCACTCCACTCTGCCCTGCTCCACTCCACTCTGCTCTGCTCCACCCTGCTCTGCTCTGCTCCACTCCACTCTGCCCTGCTCCACTCCACTCTGCCCTAGCTCCACTCCACTCTGCCCTGCTCCACTCCACTCCGCTTCTGCTTCACTCTGCTCTGCTCTGCTCAACTCCAATCCACTCCACACTACTCTACTGTACTGTACTATACTCTGCTCTGCTCTGCTCCACTCTGCCCTGCTCCACTCCACTCTGCCCTGCTCCACTCCACTCCGCTCTGCCCTGCTCCACTCCACTCTGCCCTGCTCCACTCCACTCTGCTCTGCTCCACTCCGCTCCGCTCCACTCTGCTCTGCCCTGCTCCACTCCGCTCTGCCCTGCTCCACTCCACTCTGCTCTGCTCCACCCTGCTCTGCTCCACTCCGCTCTGCCCTGCTCCACTCCACTCCGCTCTGCTCTGCTCCACTCTGCTCTGCTCCACTCCGCTCTGCCCTGCTCCACTCCGCTCTGCCCTGCTCCACTCCACTCTGCTCTGCCCTGCTTGCTCACATCGCTCTCCCTGCTCCACTCGCTCTTGCCCTGCTCCACTCCGCCTTGCTCTTGTCCACTTGCTCTGCTCTGCTCCACTCCACTCTGCCCTGCTCCACTCCACTCCGCTCTGCCCTGCTCCACTCCACTCCGCTCTGCCCTGCTCCACTCCACTCTGCCCTGCTCCACTCCACTCCGCTCTGCCCTGCTCCACTCCACTCTGCCCTGCCCACTCTGCCCTGCTCACTCACTCCCGTCTGCTCCACTCTGCTCTGCTCTCCCACTCCACTCTGCCCTGCTCCACTCCACTCTGCCCTGCTCCACTCCACTCCGCTCTGCCCTGCTCCACTCCGCTCTGCCCTGCTCCACTCTGCCCTGCTCCACTCCACTCTGCTCTGCTCCACTCCACTCTGCCCTGCTCCACTCCACTCCGCTCTGCTCTGCTCCACTCCACTCTGCCCTGCTCCACTCCACTCCGCTCTGCCCTGCTCCACTCCACTCCGCTCTGCCCTGCTCCACTCCACTCCGCTCTGCCCTGCTCCACTCCAGCCGCTCCGCTCCGCTCCGCTCTGCCTAGTGAGTACCAAACTAATGTGACAGTGAACATCATACAGTGAACATGTCACAGTGAAGACATAGTAGTAATATTAGCCTACATATGAGATAAGAATTACACTCAACTACCACTAGTGAAAAACATTCATTTTATTTTTTTTCTATGCTATTTTAGTGAGAAGTACATATTTGTGTTTGTACACACAAAAACACAGGACACGTGTGCAAGCACAAATACATGAAATCCAGTTACATGTCTGTACAGTTGCATGTCTGTACAGTTACATGTCTGTACAGTTACAGGTCTGTACAGTTGCATGTCTGTACAGTTGCATGTCTGTAGATGTTGTTCTATGAGATAGTTATGGGGTTTCTAAAATGGAAGATTGTAGGTTTAGGTTTGTAATCAGGTGGATTAGAAATATTTGCAGGTTTTAAACTTCACAGATATGTTTTATTTTTCCCTGCCCCACCCCCCACCCCCACCCCCACCCCACCCCCCACCCCAACCCCCCACCCCACCCCCACCCCCCACCCCCACCTGTACTATACATATAACTTACAAACCCTAATGCTAACCCAAAACTAGAACCCTGTATCCCTCACCTATCAAAACAACTTTTTCAGATTTTCAAAATATGTTCGAAGCCCAGACTAGCTGTTCACGTATGTCCTGCATGAGGGAGGATATAATCCAGCGTCTTTATTCTCATATTAATCCTAGTCTGAGTAGAAGCATTTGCTAAAGAAACACAATATGTACATTATGTATTGATCACTGTGTTCCTTAAATAGGTCACATGTAATCCCGCCTTCCACCAGAGGAGGGGGCTAAACTCATCAAGGCTGCAAACAACACAGTGATTCTGAGAAACTTAATAAGCACTTAAATTGCTTAAAGTTACACTGCATTCTGGAATTTATTCTTAACCATGTCCCACATTTGCAAAAAATATTTTCACAAAATATAAAAAGTAACTGTTATTGGAAGCTATGCTAAGGGGCATTAATGTGCCGAGTTTTAAAGTAGAGGATGTAAAAAACCTTAACTGAACACATGGCCGTTTATATTATTAACTTTAAACACGAGAACATTGATTCTCCATCCTTCGTATGACTAGAATAGTGATCTACCTACCCAGCTGCACTCGACAGAATCAATCAGACTGCAGGAAGGATACGGAAGCGGTACAGAGGAGACGTCAGAAGCGACGGGGAACCCACCCGTCGCATCCCGCGGTGCTTAGTTCTCGAACACCAACTACACAAACAATCTGCTTCCTTTTGGAAGGCCTGACGACGTGTTGCTCTCCCATGCCCAGATTCTGAGAATGTTCCATTCTACATACCTAGGGCAGATGACGAGGATGATCAGGAGCATACGTCCAAGAATTCTTACATCGTGTACTCACAATATAATTATTATATTCACGATTGTCTTTATTGAGAGAGAGAGAGACATAGTATTGTATATAATCCATAACACATCGTTAGTGAACTCTACTCTGCGTGCTTGATCAGTATGCTCTTCACATTACTCCTATGACCATTGCTATGTGGTTCATGACCCACATTTTCTTGGTCTTTCTCAACGAGGAATGAGACATTATAACGATAAAGAAAGCTCTCAAAAAATAACGTGTGATAGTATGCTAAGGAAGTTGATAATCATTGCTCTAATCTCTCCTGCGAACCCGCTTTAATAGTATTTATTCTAACCTCCTAGTATAAGTTCCGTAAACTCATGATGTCTACATGATTTTGCTTGTGTGTACAGTCGTACTTGCCCAACGTTCTTGTTGGGATGAATTCTAGATGGGCGGGACCAGTCAGTTGTGTCGTGCTCCCATAAATTGTGTGGTGTGGTGGGTGTGTAGTGTGTGTTCGCCAAATGTGGTTTAAACTGGTTGTGTTGTCCAAATAAGGTTAAAACTGGTTGGCCGTTGCCCAAAGGTTTAAAACACTCATGTGTGTGCCCCTTTTTGTCTCCAAAGTTGTTTGGTGTGTGTGTGTGTGTGTGTGTGCGTGTTCACAGACCTGGGTGGCTGGTTAGGTCTATAGCTGCCCAGTCCAGGTTGCTGGCAATGCGGAAACTCTCCTTCAGTGAGTCTGTGGTGCTGAACCAATCAGGCGGCAGGACTAGGGAGAAGGGAGGGACACACACAGTGCGCGCACACACAAAAGAAAGCTGTGAGAATCTGACAAGCCACTTAACTAGATGTGTAAAATGCTTTGGTTTGGTCAGATGGCTTACCATTGGCATTAGATTGTCTGTCAGTCTCTGGACGATCTGCTGGAGGTCCAGTGTGGACTAGGAGTCCAGGGGCCACCGTAGGACCAGGGGCCACTGTAGGACCAGGGGCTGCTATAGGACCAGGGCCCCCTGTAGGACCAAGGGCCACTATAGGACTAGGGGCCGCTACAGGACCTGGAGCAGCTAAAGAGGCAGGGCCCACTATAGGACCAGGGGCCACTATTGGCCCAAGGGCCACTGTAGGACCAGGGGCCACTATAGGCCCGAGGGCCACTATAGGACCAGGGGCCACTATAGGACCAGGGGCCACTATAGGACCTGGAGCAGCTAAAGAGGCAGGGGCCAAAGGGTAAGGGGACAATGGTGGGAGGGTTGGAGTGTGCAGTGGAGTGCTGTCACTTGTCAGCCCAAAGATGGCGCCAACATCCGCTGTGAAAAGGAGAGGATTCCATCAGACAGACTGGAGAGAAGACAGATCGAAACGCCAACACACACACAAACACAGATGGGAGAACTCACATTGAGAGGCTCCTCTTTCCCTCATAGTCTTGTAGAGAGACTGGAAGGAGGTGTACAAGTCTGGCAGGTTCAGATCAGCAAAAGAGAACCGGAGCGGGGGATCGGTGGACAGGTGCGGGGAGGCGGTCGAAAGGGCCACGGAGATGGAAGGGAGGGGGTTGGGAGGGACGGGAGGGGCGGGAGAAGTGGCCATCGTAAGGTGGGGGACTGGATGGAGAAAGGTGAGAGTTGGGATGGTTGATGCTGATGCTGAAGAGGGGGAGAGGATGACAGGAGAGGCGGAGTGGGGCACGGAGAGAGAGGGGGAGAGAGTAGAGGGGGATGGGGAGAGAGT
>BROE01000011.1:14836391-14882672 GCA_036571765.1 Plecoglossus altivelis
TAAGGGGCATTAATGTGCCGAGTTTTAAAGTAGAGGATGTAAAAAACCTTAACTGAACACATGGCCGTTTATATTATTAACTTTAAACACGAGAACATTGATTCTCCATCCTTCGTATGACTAGAAGTCTCCTCCCAAGTCCTGCAGATCAAAACTGTGGGATAGAAGCTACGAGACAGAGCAGGGAACCAGCGGGTCTGTGCTTGTTCTGACCAAACAACCATCTGGTTCTGAAGGAGTTCTGCTTGGACATGTCTCTCTGCAGGACAGGGATGATCCGGACACTGATCGCCACATGACAGTTATTTGGTTCGGGGGAAAAATTGTATATAAAAAAAACATCTTTACAGTAGATGTTGACGTTCTTACCATTGCTATGTGGTTCATGACCCACATTTTCTTGGTCTTTCTCAACCAAAAAACACACTAACTAAAAAAACAATAACAGGATCTTATAATTCTCTAACCCTAACCCTATAGGATCTTATAATTCCCTAACCTTATGTCTAGATGTCTCTTGTACAGGTATCGTGTATTGTGCGTATAAGTGATATCAAGGTTTATGAATTCAAATCATAATCAACATCTAGTCCTATTTTAATAATTTTATTTATGAGACGAATTCCTTCCCAATAACTTTCTGGAAATGACTATTTAACCTATGCTATCTTATTTCTAATTCCTAATATACAGTAAATAATCCATGACCGAATCATTTTATTGTTCACCATAATAAATATTATAACTTGGTAACTTATAGACTGATCTGATATTCAAAGGATTTATGGATGCTTGTCCAAAGTAACTAGTTGCGTTGTTCCAAAGGTTAAACTTGGGCGTTTCGTTCCTAAGTTAAAACTTTGCGTGGCCAAATTAACTGTTGCATGTCCAAAGCGTTAACTGTTGCGGCTCCAAGTTAACTGGTTGCGTTCCAAAGTAACTCGTTGCATTGTCAAAGGTAGACTGGTTGCAGTCCAAAGTTAACTGGTGCGTTGTTCAAAGTAAACTGTTTGCGTTTCCAAAAGGAACTGCGTGCGTTGTCCATAAGTTAACTGTTCAGTTCAGGTGTCTGTCGCTGTCTAGCTCTGCATGCTGGTTCAAGTAGCATAACTAGACACTAGAACCAGGAGACTAAGAGACTAGGACATTAGAACTCAGAGACGCATGACACAGGAGACCAGACACTAGCGAGACGTAAGCACACTAGGAACCAGGAATAGGACACTAGAAAGCAGAGACTAGACCACCTTAGGAACCAGAAACCCTGGACCACTAGGAGACCAGCTAAGACCGAGACTAAGACACTAGGAGAACCAAGGAACTGGAACACTAGGAGACCAGGAGGACTAGCGAGACTAGACACTAGAACCAGAGACAGGACACTAGGAGACCAAGACTAGGACACAGAGACCAGGAACTTGACACGAAGAGACCAGGACTACAGACTAGGACATTAGGAGACCAGGAGACTAGGACACAAGGAGACTAGAAGACTAGGGGACCAGTGTTAGAGTTAGGGTTACACAGTTCAGGTTATAGTGTTAGGGTGAGCACCATTTGCTAACTTCCTAAAGAACAAAACACAAGTTTCCAGGTGTGTCTTATAAGGTTTCCTTGAAAATATTTTCTCTTTTCCTAAGAATTGATGACAGCGTTTGTGGGAATAATCATGTATATGCTTTACAAATCCCCGAATAAATTATATGTGTTAAATTGTATGTGGCCCCAATCTGGTCCTACAAATAATATATGTTAACTTTTCTAACAAAAACATGATCTAAAGTGTCTATTTGCAATCATAAAGACCACAGAACAATGCAGCTAAACAATGTTGGCACGTGTGCACATACAGTAGTAATAACTACTACAAGACCGTACTGATATCCAGATAAGAATGGTGTCTGACATGTGCTCCAGCAATGTATGTGGAGCACATGTATACACTCTGTTTATTATTGATATCTAAGTGACCATTGACACCAAAGTTCAGTTGATTGAACCACTAAAGATATCATGTGCAAACACAAGAGATGGCAAGCAAAGCATTTACACATTTAGTTTAACAGGCATGCCCAACCACAACCACAGCCTGCGAGCGGATACCATGCCTGCCTTCAAGTTAAATGGTCCTGGCAAAAGGCATCCATGAGTAGATGATGAAACCTGGGATCAGAGTGTCTGTGGTCTGCAGCTGGCCTGGCGTGGTCACAGGGACATGGGGTGACACTCAGACACCTCCAGAACAGCACTTATAAAAAGGACCTGGAGAGTGAAACTCATGTTTTTTTATCAACATGGACAATGATCTCCTCACTCAACCTCTCTCTCTCTAGCTCACTCTCTTCACCTCTCTCTCTCTCTTCTGTGCGTGAAAAATATTGTTTCAAAAGTAAAAAAAAAAAAAAATTTGAAAGAAATAAAAACCTTTCAAAATGTTGAAAAGAAATCTAAATGGGTTTTGAAAAGTTGAAAAAAGAAAAGAAAAACCTCACTGATTAGACAGGGAGTTAGCGATGTTATGGATGAGACAGAGAGAGTTAGCCATGTTATGGATGAGACAGAGGGTTAGTAATGTTATGGATAAGACAGGGAGTTAGCGATGTTATGGATGAGACAGAGAGAGTTAGCCATGTTATGGATGAGACAGACAGAGTTAGACTCATATGGACGATCCACACGGCGGAACGTAAAACGTCTCATTCGTCATAGATATGGACGTCAACTGTTATGAAACAACCAGATAGCTCAATGTAGGATGAACCAGAAGTGAAATTCATAAATAGACGGAGCCATGATGGCTAACAGAATAGTAAGAGATTAGACAGCAGATTACGTAAAGGGTATAATGAACAATATAATTTAATCATACGCGATGAAGGAGACAACAATAGAAGTTATGTGCGACAAGGCACGGCGGGCGCGAGGAGTCGTCGCCTTCTGCCCGGGTTACCCTCGCGGCTCCCTAACTCTAGCTCTCTCACCTCTGCTCTCCTCTCTTGTTTTCTCTCTCTGTCTCTCTCTCTGTCCTGGGAATACCAGGTGCTGTTTGCTTTTTCATCTTTTTTTACCTCTCTCTCTCTCTCCTAACCACTCTCTTGAACCTCCTCTCTCCCCTAACTCACTCTCTCACCTCTCATCTTCAATTTCTCTCTCGTATCTAATATTTCCAATGCTCTTGCAGACATTACCAGATCAAATCTCCAACCGACTCTGTAGTGCCATCCTTATCCCCTCTATCGTTCATATGAGAGATTCCTAGCTCCGCGACAATAGGTGTTAGAGCTAACACACCTTGGAATAAAAAGCTACTCTCTACTTTACCACTACTACTCCACTCCCCCTGACCTAATCCCTCGATCTCCATCCCCCGCCCGCTTCTCAAACTCCATTTCGATGGAGTTGGGCACTTATCAAGAGCTGGAATCCCATACTAACAAACAGTGTTTGGAATAAACAATAAAATGATTTATTGGACGTAAAATGCTGGTATCAGTGAAGTCCCTGTGAATCCGCTGCGTGTAGTAAGTCAAACGGGCACAGTGATGTAGTCTTATGGTGATGAAAAGATGAATTGTGTGTAGGGATTCGAATCCGAGTCACGCAATAATTTAAATCCAGACGCGGATGCCCACCTAAATCTAAGGGCGCTAAAAGGTGGAGATGGCTAATGCGAATTAGTCGGATGAGCGAGATGTTGGGCAAGAAGAGATAGGGGCGGACGTTGGGGGAAAGACTGGGTGGGAGTACGGGTATGGAGAGGGGGGAGAGTGTGGGGGAGAGAGGTGGGAGAGTGGGGAGAGGGATGGGTCAAGGGGGTATGGAGAGGGTGGAGAGTGTAGGGGGAGAGTGTGTTTGTGGGGCAGGGGGAGAGGGGTAGTGTAGGGGGGAGAGGGATTGGGTGGGTCGTGGAAGTCAGCAGGAAGGGATGGGCCAGGGGGGTTGGGTGTGGGAGAGGGTTGGGGGAGAGAGGGGGTGGGGGAGAGGGAGTGGGGGAGAGGGGGTATGGGAGACGGGGTGGGGGAGAGTGTGGGGGGAGAGAGGGAGTGGGTAAGGGTGTGGGGGAGAGTGTAGGGGGGAGAGGGAGTGGGTAAGGGTGTGGGGGAGAGTGTAGGGGGGAGAGGGTAAGGGGGCCAGTCAGCAGTGGCAGCCCTTCTCAGCTGCAGCCACCGCTTCCTCGTCCTCTGAGGGATAGAGGACTTTAGCGGTCAGGCCACTCTTCACCCCATCCCAGCCGTCCCGTGTGCAGATCTCTCCCATCTTCATCAGCTGGAAGATGTCTCTGGTCAGCAGCTCGAACGCACGCTCCACATTGCTGTTGCACTTGGCAGACGTCTCCACGTAGCGCACCCCCAGCTCTGCTGCCAGCTGCTCCGCCTCCTCACGACTCACCCGCCGCTCCTTGGTGAGGTCACTCTTGTGTCCAATCAGAATGTACACCATGTGGTGGGGAAGGATGTGCTCGCTCACTTCTTTATGCCACTCCCTCACGTGGTCGAAGGTTTTGCGATTGGTCAGGTCAAAAACCAGCAAGCCTCCCACAGAATTACGGTAGTAAGAAGTGGTGATGGACCTGGGAGGGAAACACAAAGATGCTGGCTGTTCAGATAACCAGGGAGGAACACCATAGATGGAAACCCAGACCCAGACCCCTAGAACCCTAGAACCCTAACCCTAACAGAGTCTCTACCTTGACTCCACATGTCTCTACTCTGACCCTAAGAGAGTCTCTACCCTGACTCCAGCAGTCTCTACTCTGACCCTAAGAGAGTCTCTACCCTGACTCCAGCAGTCTCTACTCTGACTCCACATGTCTCTACTCTGACTCCACATGTCTCTACTCTGACCCTAAGAGAGTCTCTACCCTGACTCCACCTGTCTCTACTCTGACTCCACATGTCTCTACTCTGACTCCACATGTCTCTACCCTGACTCCAGCAGTCTCTACTCTGACTCCACCTGTCTCTACTCTGACTCCACATGTCTCTACTCTGACTCCACCTGTCTCTACTCTGACTCCACATGTCTCTACTCTGACTCCACATGTCTCTACTCTGACTCCACAGGTCTCTACTCTGACTCCACATGTCTCTACTCTGACTCCACCTGTCTCTACTCTGACTCCAGCAGTCTCTACTCTGACTCAAGCAGTCTCTACTCTGACTCCACATGTCTCTACTCTGACTCCACATGTCTCTACTCTGACTCCACCTGTCTCTACTCTGACTCAAGCAGTCTCTACTCTGACTCCACCTGTCTCTACTCTGACTCCAGCAGTCTCTACTCTGACTCAAGCAGTCTCTACTCTGACTCCACCTGTCTCTACTCTGACTCAAGCAGTCTCTACTCTGACTCCACCTGTCTCTACTCTGACTCAAGCAGTCTCTACTCTGACTCCACATGTCTCTACTCTGACCCCACTAAGGTCTCCGCTGTTCTGTCATTTAACCTTCAACTGGAACGATAGAACTCCTCTCTAACACTGGAAGACATGTTAGGACCTTGTTCTTTCTTCAGATGCATGACTGAACAGGCCTATGAGCAGATATGCACAAGAGAGAAACTGGTTTGTTCTCTAGACTTCCCCAAGGCTAACCACCTTTCATTCAGTAACGTTCTGACCCTTTTACCTTCAAATGAAACATAGATCTGAAGGCAGAGTTTACAAAGGCAGAGCCGTGTACTTCTTACAGATGAATTGCGTGCTCGACATCCGGGTCAGCAACTCAGAATGTTTACTACGCTCTCTCTGCGCTGAGCTGATGGGACGTATGTCTAGGCTGCAGAGTATAAATCATAATCATTCTACATCATTTAACTTGAAACCCGATATACACCGCATTATTATTCGTCAAATCGAGAACGGCAAATATATTGAAATTCGTTCTTGTTTAATGAGGACCGTCCTTACCAAATCAAAAAATCAAGGCGGTCTGTCAATCAACCGCGAATGAATGCCAATGATGCGCCCCAATTGGCTGATTTTTATAAGGAGTAAAGGCCTATGGCTATGACCTCGTTCACGAACCAGAACATCATAATAATACTAACCGTTATGTTTGAAAAATGCATAAAGATGTAAAGTCTATCTTGTCATCGTACAAAATGTCCGTGAAAGCTACAGACATATTGAAGACTCAGGGCTTTAGCTTCTTGGCTAATTCATCTGCTAGGTGTGTACAGGCAAATGATGGCTGTCAGAAACGATAGTTTATCATAACGAAGCATAGTCTTTAGCCTGTTCTATATCTCACCTGAAGCGTTCCTGGCCCGCCGTATCCCAGAGTTGAAGCTTGATTTTTACCCCTGGCTCGATGTCTAACGAACGAGCATAAAAATCTACTCCAACTGTAGGATCTGCAACATCGCTGTATATACCATCAGTGAAGCGTTTTAGCAGAGACGATTTTCCAACGGTAGAATCTCCGAGTAAAATTATTCTAAACTGATATTGCCACAAAATATCCATCGCATGGCTGAGGATTGATCCACCGACTGGGGTTGGAAACAAAGCAGGGATGCGCGTGCGGTGCCTCACAGCCTGTGACTGCCGCGGCTCGCCTTCTGACCAGGCAGGGATACGCGCGAGCAAGAGAGCGAGCCAGGGCTCCGCAATCATGTGATCATGGTTTACCTATCATGCTTAAAATATGTATGCTCCCATCTATATGAAACAGTCGCAAAGTAAAACCCATCTTGAAATAGAAGCTATAGTTTTGTTGTTTTACACGCCAACACGCACCCCCAAAATATCGTCTCTGTTAATCTGTCAAATTATGTAAATATATTTGAATGTAGCGCACGTCCTGGCGTACTATCATTTTATCTCAAACTGGTGCGACATTCTGCCACAGCCCAGAGCCAGAGCTCATATCTGACACGCTCCTGCTTAACGAATTAACACGGACACGAGGACACTCCGTTCTCCTGACATGCACGGGCCCACATACGCTTCAGACATTGTGTCATTGTTTAGTGGAATAAAATGTCATTCAACATACAGAAAGACACCCGGGGCTTGACCTAAAGACAGCCGGGACTTGCCCTAGAGACAGCCCTTCACCGATGGGTTTGCTATCGGGTCTGTAGCCAGCCCCCTCGGCCCTGTCCACGGTGCTGAAACTGACTGCCGTGGTCTGGTGGAACCTTTTGTTTATTACGCTGCTAGAAAGTATAGCAGATCCATTCGACTTGAACACCAGTAGCCTGCGCGTATTAGAGACCGACAATATCATAGGAAATTTCTGTAAAACTGTCAAACTTGTCTTTTCCGGTCTGAACTAACCCCCCTTCTTATGGGGGTCACGTGAGCATGTCTGGTTGGTTCCAGATGGACTTCATCCCATAATGAAATATTTATCTGTCTGACTTCCCTGACATGCTGGCGACATGTACAGATCATCAGTGCAACTAAGCTGTTGACGTTAACTAAATGCAGTAGCTATCAGTAAGCAGACAGACCCTCATGTCTAGCATGTGGGACAGTGAGGTTGAGGGTAGTGGGAACTGCTCACCCTCTTCACCCACTCTTACGGCACTACTATTATTTTAGTTTCGTTATTTCTGTTGTGTGGTTCATTCATGTAAGTGATGGATGTGACCTGGTACATGATGGATGTGACCTGGTACATGATGGATGTGACCTGGTACATGATGGGCGTCACCTGGTACGTGATGGGCGTCACCTGGTACGTGATGGGCATCAAGTGAGTTGAAAGTGAGAGATCAATGACGTAAGATACCTGAAAGTGGAGCACCCACTGGTCACCTGACAGTAGCAAAAGCAACACTAGGGGTCGCGAACCCTGTGCTGGACCAACTAGAATGGGCTGGATCAACACTGGGTCTTTGAATAGAGTTCTCTCTGTGTGAGAATTGGACCTGGTACATGGATGAGGGTCCGCTGAGATAAGTCAAAGAGGGCATCACACCTGGGAATAAACGTGATGGCAGGTCACCTGGTACCGAATTGATAGGAGGCGTCGAACGCTGGTTACGATGAGCGTGGGACGTCAACTGGGTACAGTGAATGGCGTCCCTGGAGTATCGAGTATGTACACGCATCGAGACGTGATGGGCATAACCATCGAAAGTACAGTGAATCGGCATTAACGACAACAAATCGTACGGCAAAGTGATGGCGATATCAAGCGCTGGGTACGTGAATAGGGCGTCAAACCTAGAGAGTAACGTGGAAAATCGGGGCGTCAGCCATAAGGTACGTGAATGGAAGTCACGTAGAAGGGTAAATGATGGACGTCAGAACAATAGAGATAGACGATAGGATATGGACATGCTTCATATTAGCATTTCGCACTTATGCGACTGTGCTGCGATATCAGCAAAAAATAGCAATTTTAGTTGAGATCAAAATACCGATAGTAAAGTATAATTAGGAAATATTAAATCGTCGTATACAAAGACATCAAAACATTCTAGCATATGAAACTTATTAAGTAAGCTTACAAGTAACCGGATGTAAACGATGCTGGATGCTATTTCCATGAAATGCAATAAATTGATCACGCATAATGTTTCTTCTAGTCTTGAGTATATGAGTCAGGTATAAGAAAAACTAAACTAAATGTTATTAAGTGATTATACTACATTCCTATGCATCGAAATGTCTTGATCTGCTTGTATTCTCCGTCTCATTTTGAAAATCATTTTACAATTTCAGATCTGCAATATCCTCAGATTTGGCCTGTAAGTAAATGCATAATTTCTTTTGGAGATGAAAATGATTTTTTTAAATCTTTCTAGACTGGAATGGATGTTGTTGGTTCAAGGAAATATTACCTGACTTCAAAGAGTTTAGGCTGGTCTAGAAACTCTACATGTGTTCAAGTATCACTGGAACTTCACTAATGTGCCTGTTCCTTGCAGAATGCTCATCAGAGGAATTGTTCCCTTATCTGCCACTAGATGGCGACCTTGCTTTATCGACCAGAGACTACAGCGTGAGTTGAACAATAAAGTCATAGTTTTACAGTGCCCGTGTTAGAAGACTTAATCGACTATTTTATACATCGATTCCAGAATTGTCTGGGTCCTCCTGATCTCTGGTTTGGCCTTAATGAGCTAATATCTGATGTCAGACCACTGTGCAGTTGAATAGTATAATACAATACAGATGGTTTCAGTGTGTACAGTGTGTGTGTTTGTGTGTGTGATGCCCTGTGTGGCCTGTGTCCTGGAGCCGAGGGCAGTGTTGGGGAGGACACTGTCAGGCCTGCCTGTGAATAAGAGTTTACTTATTTTGAAAATGCTTGTTTATAGTGTTTTCTTCTATCCTTAAAATCCTCCACTCTCTGTTTGCCTCCATCCCCTCCTCCCACCCACTCCCAACCCACCCTTCACCCTCCTCCCACCCCACTCCCAACCCCCCCATCTCTCCGTCCCTCCATCCCTCCTCCCATCCCACTCCCATCCCCCCCACCCCTTCACCCCTCCTCCCCCACACACCCCACCCCCCCACCCCCACCCCCAACACACCCTCCTGAACCCTAACCATAACACTTGACTGCCACGCACACACACACACGCACAAAAACACACACACAAACACACACACACACACAAACACACACACAAACACACACATACAAACACACAAACCCACATACACACACACACAAACACTCAAACACAAAAACACACATACAAACACACAAACACACACAAACACACACACATAGCACGTACCGGCAGACAGGAAAAGACAATATCCCGTTGGTATACCACAGAATTGACTAGAGAGAGAGACAGAGAGACAAATAGAGAGAGAAAGACAGATATAGATACTTATGAGGCCAAACATTTATAAAAGTCTCTTTGCCAATGAGAGGGCAGTATGATGAGCCTGTTTGCTTCCCTGTGGTCGACCAAAGCCTTCTCTGCTCCCATCGTGTTTATCCTCTGTTGGAAAAAGACCGCATCTCCCATCAGCCTTCGCACCAGACACTCTGATACGGCTGAAGGGAGATGTAGTTGTTTGGAGACTTGGTTAGCTCATGTCTCCTGGGATTTGTGGTGTTTGTTCTAGACCTTGACGCAGAGCAGCACTGAGGGAGTTTGCCCTCTGGTGTTCTGACAGCAGCAAATAAGGAGTGGCTTTCTTCCTAATTCTTTCATCCTTCACTCAAGTACAGATACTCACGATTAAAAAGACTGGTAAAAGTTGCAGTGCACTGCATTTTTTCACCCAAGTTAAAGTAAAGAAGTATGCACTTTGGAACATACTGAAGTATAAAGTAGCCATTCCCACTACCTGTTTTAGTGGCATGCTGATAAATTGACGTCACATCATAAACATTCATACAAAAAGACACAGTTTACTAAACACACGCAGCGCATTCACAAGGGAATCCTTTTCGACAAAGATCATTTTAAACATCGTCCTCATATCAAACCAAGGGTGACGAGGAATGTCTATATTCTCAGGTATGTTGACATTGCTAACTCTGTCTTATCCATAACATTGCTAACTCCCCCTGTCTTATCCATAACATGCTAACTCCCCCTGTCTTATCCATAACATGCTAACTCCCCCTGTCTCATCCATAACATGCTAACTCTGTCTGTCTCATCCATAACATTACTAACTCTGCCTGTCTCATCCATAACATGCTAACTCTGTCTGTCTCATCCATAACATGCTAACTCTGTCTGTCTCATCCATAACATTACTAACTCCCCCTGTCTTATCCATAACATGCTAACTCTGTCTGTCTCATCCATAACATTACTAACTCCCCCTGTCTCATCCATAACATGCTAACTCTGTCTGTCTCATCCATAACATTACTAACTCCCCCTGTCTCATCCATAACATTACTAACTCTGCCTGTCTCATCCATAACATGCTAACTCCCTCTGTCTCATCCATAACATTACTAACCCTCTGTCTCACCCATAACATTGCTAACGCCCTCTGTCTCATTCATAACATTACTCACTCTCTGTCTCATCCATAACATTGCTAACTCTGTCTCATCCATAACATTGTTAACTCCCACTATCTCATCCATAACATTGTTAACTCCCCCTGTCTCGTCCATAACATTGCTAACTCTCTGTCACATCCATAACATTACTAACTCCCTCTGTCTCACCCATAACATCACTAACTCCCTGTCTTATCCATAACATTACTAACCCTCTGTCTCATCCATAACATGGCTAACTCTCTCTGTCTCATCCATAACATTACTAACTCCCTCTGTCTCATCCATAACATCGCTAACTCCCTGTCTTATCCATAACATTACTAACTCTCTGTCTCATCCATAACATTAGTAACTCCCCCTGTCTCATCCATAACATTAATAACTCCCTCTCCATCATAACTTTTTTTTTTTTTACTTTTGAAACAATATTTTTACACACAAAAAATAATAACACTTTGTGGTAGAAAACATTTCTTCTAACATCAATCTAAAAATGTCCAGATAGCAATGAGAAGAGTGAGCAGGGGATGGAATCCTGAAACTGCTTAAAAACAGAAGAGGACAGTGGAGACCTCATTAAGTAATCATCAATGATGGAAACATTTTTATAAAAAATATCAATCTTGTTGCTTTCTGCTTTGCTCCATAGTGGCTTTGTAGACTAGGTTACATTTTTTGTAAGTGACAGCCTGCAAATGATAAAAGCAATGACAAGAAATAATATTGCTCATACCACCAAATACAAACCAAAGTACTTCAGATGTAAATTAAAAGTTCAGATATGGTGTAAGAATTTTTAAGTAATAAGTTGTCAGAAAAAATAAACAATGAAGTAAAGCACTGGTACCAGAACAGTCATCTAAAGTGCAGTAACGACGTACTAGGTTAGGCTAACCCTAACCCTAATGACGTACTAGGTTAGGCTAACCCTAATGACGTACTGGGTTAGGCTAACCCTAATGACGTACTGGGTTAGGCTAACCCTAATGACGTACTGGGTTAGGCTAACCCTAACCCTAATGACGTACTGGGTTAAGCTAACCCTAACCCTAACGACGTACTAGGTTAGGCTAACCCTAACCCTAACGACGTACTGGGTTAGGCTAACCCTAACCCTAATGACGTACTAGGTTAGGCTAACCCTAATGACGTACTAGGTTAGGCTAACCCTAATGACGTACTGGGTTAGGCTAACCCTAACCCTAATGACGTACTGGGTTAGGCTAACCCTAACCCTAATGACGTACTGGGTTAGGCTAACCCTAACCCTGACGTACTGGGCTAGGCTAACCCTAACCCTAATGACGTACTAGGTTAGGCTAACCCTAATGACGTACTGGGTTAGGCTAACCCTAACCCTGACGTACTTGTATTTAATAACTTCCCATCTCTGATTAACAGCTTTGAATAGAGACGGTTGAATGTGTTCTGCCTCTGTATTCAGACAGAATGAAACGTTTAAGATCTACAAACCACCAACCTTTTTGTTTGAATAGTTTTCAAAACATTCCTTGTCAACTGAATAATATCATCTGAATAATTCACGTTGATATGAACACATGTTAAATGATATTCATACTAAGAAAACTGCACATGGCAGAATCGTTTCTTTTTAGTCTCTGGTGGTGAGATCTCAATTATGGCTCTTGTTGTAAACATGCTTTTTTACATACTTACATGTGACTTGTGTCCCTCAATGTAGAGAACAGGAGAACATGCTAATGACATGTAGGAGTGTTGCCCTGCTCCTCTGCAGGCCACAATAAAATCCAGGTAGCTTCTTCTGCACATTCTATGCACAACTCACTGCATGCTGACTTTACATTACTTCATTATCCACTGCACATTCTATCCACAACTCACTGCATGCTGACTTTACATTACTTCATTATCCACTGCACATTCTATCCACAACTCACTGCATGCTGACTTTACATTACTTCATTATCCACTGCACATTCTATCCACAACTCACTGCATACTGACTTTACATTACTTCATTATCCACTGCACATTCTATCCACAACTCACTGCATACTGACTTTACATTACTTCATTATCC
Organism: Plecoglossus altivelis; assembly: GCA_036571765.1. NCBI lineage: Eukaryota > Metazoa > Chordata > Actinopteri > Osmeriformes > Plecoglossidae > Plecoglossus > Plecoglossus altivelis. The sequence continues at coordinate 14,849,400 of BROE01000011.1, forward strand.
ACTGCACATTCTATCCACAACTCTCTGCATGGTGACGTCATATTACTTCATTATCCACTGCACATTCTATCCACAACTCTCTGCATGGTGACGTCATATTACTTCATTATCCACTGCACATTCTATCCACAACTCACTGCATACTGACTTTACATTACTTCATTATCCACTGCACATTCTATCCACAACTCACTGCATACTGACTTTACATTACTTCATTATCCACTGCCCGACAGTTAGCCAACAACCTCGCGACATCACTATTCGTCATAAGTAACTCTTAGCCTAACGAAATAGTGACGTCATATTACCATCATTACTTTCGCAGTGCTCGCACATTCTATTCGATTACATGAGGTGAAGTAAGCTCCATGTTCTGACTTTCTCGCGAGATTTTTCCTGTTCTTTCAACTACTTTCTATCCTTCTATCCACACTCTCTATTGCTCTTGTATAGTCAACTCGGTTCGCGCAGAGCTTGGCTCGTGATATTCGGAGCATTGGCTCCGACTCCCGGAGAAGGGTGGCATGTTCTGTTGAGCGGAAATTGTGGGGCCGTAGAGGCGAGCAGTCAGAGGGAGGCATGTTATGCGCGATGCGGGAGGCAAAGGCGGAGCCCGGTCGTTTTCGTACCCGTCAAGGTAAAATGTATGAAAAGAATTCATGAGGAGACAGGCAGCGGACGGAAGATCACGGGGTAGAACCTGAAAAGGGTCTCCAGGCCTGGGCAGGAAAGGCGCGAGTATTGAAAGCTGATGGCTAGGCCGCTGCCGGGGTGCAGCGTACACCTGAGGGCAAGGGCTGGAGGGAAAGGGAGGGCTGGAGGGAGGGCTGGAGGGAGGGAGGGCAGGAGGGAGGGAGGTCTGAAATTGGGGGGAGGGCTGGAGGAAGGTCAGGCAAAATCATGACCATGGTGTCTCTCTTAATGGTCAAGTGAAACCTGACAGGAACTGTATGTCTGGAGACAGTCACCAGTGGACCAATTAGAAACTCCAATCATCTCGGTCTCATATTCCTGTGTGAGTTGGCCCCCACACCCCTCTGCTGGCTTTCGGGAGAGCTGAGAGTGGAGTATGGCCTGAAGGAGATTTGTGGTGGGACAGAGGGGGGGAAGGAGGAGCAGGGGGGCTCTAGGGGCACTGGGAGAGAGCTGGATGTGACTGGAGGAGTGTGGGGTGAGCGAGGGGAGAGGGGCATGTCTGTGCGTGGGGCAGGGAAGGGGAGGGGAGAGACGGTACCCGCCGTGCACTGGCCAGGGAGGCAACAGGAGGGCTGACCAGCGCCCCCTGCTGGGCAGCCAGACGCAGGGAAGCGGACGAGGGGTAGAGGAGAGATGGCCCCCTCCGGCTCCCCTGGAGAGAGGAGGCTTGGGAGGCAGGAGGCAGCGGGGGGAGGGAGGGCCAGGCCCAGGAGGTTGGTGTCTGGAGCAGGAGCGGATCGCTAGCACACCGAGACAGGTGGGACACTAGGCGCGCCCCCACAGGGTCGGAGCTCTGCCCCTCCAGAGAGCTCAGGTACCGAACCACCTCCCCAACACACTCCCTGAACCCCAGCACGCGATAGTCCCCTGCCAAGGCACGCGCATCAAAGTAGCCTGAAGGACCAGAGGTGGAAGGAGGGAAATGAAGAAGTATTATGGAAGAGAAGAGAGAGAAATGGAGAGAGAGGGAGAGACAGAGAGAGGGAGGGAGATGGAGAGGGAGGGAGAGGGAGGGAGGGAGGGAGATGGAGTTGAGGAGAAAGGTTTACCTTTGCCACCCATAGCATGCAACAGTTTAAGGTGGTCCACAGTCATCTGCAGAATCTCAGCCTTCTCTAGTTTGGAGGAGCCCTGACAGAGAGAGAAAGAGAATGGTGCCACCTTAAAACCCAAGAGCTCATGAGGTTCTATGGGTACTGGTTGTCTTGCTGAAAATTGGCTGGTTACCTGATTGGCCGGTTACGTGATTGGTCGGTTACCTGATTGGCTGGTTACCTGTTTTTCGAAGGCGCTGGGGACTAGCCTCCTGAGCTCTGATAGGCTGTGGTTGATACGATCTCTACGTCTCTTTTCAATAATCTGAATGGAGGAACAAGGGGACAATCAGAACCACAATCCTCCTTCAACATTCAGCCAGGTGCTTTACTGTGTGGTGACTGTGCAATCTCCCCTGAGGTGAACTTACTCCTCTCCTCCTCTTTCTGGCTAAGATCTGAGATGTGCTGCCAGGGGACATGGAACCAGAGACTGGACTGGAGAGAGGGACCGGGAGGGAGGGAGAGATATTCACTTTGATTGTTTTACATACTGTTTTAGTTATGGTCACTTTAATACAAGACAGGAGGCATGATGGTGCAACGTTCCTTTCAATAAGACAATAAAAGATGGAGCAGAGAAGGAGAGAGGATGAGAGAAGGGGAGAGGAGAGGGCAGGAGAGGAGGGGAGGTGAGAATGAGAGAGGATAGGACAGGACAGGGGGGAGGGGAGAAGAGAAGGGGAGAGCAGGGGAGAGGAGGAGGGAATGGGAGAGGAGGGGAGGAGAGAAGGGAAGATGAGAGGATGTGAGAGGAGGGGAGGGGGGAGAAGAGGGGTATAGAATGGAATGGGAGAGGCCATGAGAGGAGAGGAGGGGAGGGGAGAAGGTGAGAGGAGAGGAGGGGAGGAGAGAAGGTGAGAGGAGAGGAGGGGAGGGTATTAGGGAGGAGAAGAGGGTAAGAGAAGAGCAGGGAGGAGAGGCGAGAGAGAGAGAGAGAGAGTGGAGGGAGCGGAGAGATAGTTTTTGTTTAACGCCAGTTTACAGATATTAGTTGCAGTTGGATGACATGCAAGTCTCCTTCCATGCTACCAAAGCATTTCTGAGAGATGATTCTCCAGCTTCAGGGCATCTCTGTAGCTCCCCCTAACATGGACGTTATGTTGTGGAGTCTCTGAACACAGCCAGTAAATATGGAACTTGTTTTTGGGAATGCTCTCATCTTACATCTCAAAATGAGCTTGACAGCTTCAAGTCTTTTAACCATCGTCTGTTGAAGCTCATCAAAGACTTATTACATTTGTGTTGGATTTGGACATTAGACCCTGCCAGTTTCCCTTCATGTTCCAGTTTATATTCATAATATGATTTCAGATTTTGCTCTCTGTTGCTTTGAACATAAACCCAAGTAGGTTGGGTTGGAATTTGAAATGGAGATCATCTTCAATTACATGACACGCTTTTTTGCTATGATTCTTCTTTCAATTTGTCAAACATTTTCTATGATGTTACAAAATGACCTGAGAATGTTTCCTCATAAAATAAGACTTTTGGAATGTCATTGATGATATCACTGTATGAATTATAATACTTTCTGCTTTCTGTACATTTATGTAACTATGGTAACTATATACATGGGAGTGAAGTACAAAGGGTGACTGTCAGAAAACTGAGGACAGATTCGATCCGATATTTTCTGACATAAAAGACATCCCATAATACTGAAAACAAACTTGTGCATCCATCACCTGCACCAATCAGGGTTATCATTCATCACCTGCACCAATCAGGGTTATCATTCATCACCTGCACCAATCAGAGTTATCATTCATCACCTGCACCAATCAGGGTTATCATTCATCACCTGCACCAATCAGGTTTATCATTCATCACCTGCACCAATCAGGTTTATCATTCCTCACCTGGACCAATCAGGTTTATCATTCCTCACCTGCACCAATCAGGTTTATCATTCCTCACCTGCACCAATCAGGTTTATTAACTCTCACACCAATCATGAGGGTCTAAGGTTACACATCTGGAAAACTTCAGGACAGGAGTTGTTTTCTAACTGATCACACTTCCACTTCACATCCACATCTCAGATGGGATTGATGCAAATATGATTGGTGTGTCTGGTAAATCTAGACTTGTGTTCATAAAGACACTATGGTCGGCAACCTGATAAATGAAGACTTCTGTTCATAAACAGGTTAGGGTGACTATGGTTGGCATGTTACAATGATGACTGATGGCTCCTTACTCTTTGATTCACATGCATTTTATAATCTCAGGTATGTTTGGCCACTGGGCTATAATCTAAAGTGTGATTGGTCAGAGGGCTGTAATCTCTAGTGTGATTGGTCAGAGGCCTGTCATCTCCAGTGTGATTGGTCAGAGGGCCGCAATTGGTGGATGTGCTCACCAGTAGCTGTCCTCCTGTCCCACGTCGATGAGCTCGTCTGTGTCTGTGTCCGGAGAGGTGTAGTCGTGAGGTCTCTTCATCTCTACTTCTCTCCCTCTCCAGGACAGCTACTGCTGGAGGCCAACAATTGGATGGATGGATGGTCCTTGTCTTCTCAGTAGGAAGTCTTCTCCTCTTCAGTCTAGATGGATGGATGGTCCTTGTCTTCTCAGTAGGAAGTCTTCTCCTCTTCAGTCTAGATGGATGGATGTCTAAATATCACACTTACCCTCCTCTTCTCTGTTCTTCTGTAAGGTTGAACGGCTTTTTCATCCTCCAAAAAACAACATTTATCAGGCAGACGCTCATAAACAGCTACCCTATCACTGCTAACCCTAACCCTATCAGAGGCATCTAATTATAGTCCCTCTCCTCTCTCTTCCTCTCGGTCTCTCTCTCCTCTCTGTCATCCAGTGACAAAACAAGACTTTGGCACTTCGGCAGGGTTGCCAGTTTTGGCTCCCCCTCTTTCCCTCCCCCTCTCTGTCCTCCCTCCTCCCCTCTTTCCCTCCTCCTCGCTTTCCTCCCTCCCCTCTTTCTCTCCCTCCTCTTTCCCCTCCCTCCCCTCTCCTCCACCGCACCCCCACGCTCAGTCATCCTTTCAATTAAGCTTCTCTCCACTGTTTCATCCCACGCTGCCTCTTGCCCGTCTTTTTGCTCACTGCTCCTGTAATTACACCTCTCCTAAAACAATAGGAGGGACAGGAGAGTAAGGAGGGAAAAGAAAAGAGAAAGGAGAGAGAGAGGAAGAGAGAGGAGGGGTAGTGGACTAGAAAGAGGAGAGAGAGGAAGAGAGAGGAGGGGTAGTGGACTAGAAAGAGGAGAGAGAGGAAGAGAGAGAGAGGAGGTAGACGAGGGAGAGAGTGAAGAGGGAGAGAGGAGAGAGACAGGAAGAGAGAGAGGAGATATGGAAAGAGCTGTCCTGGTCCCAGTGGTGTGTATAGATGGTGCAGGACTCCCATGCATGGGAACAAGGATCAGCAAAACACTCTCTATGCATGTAGATGTGTGTGTGTGTGCGTGTGTACGGGATTGTGAAAGAGATCTGTGAGTAGAGTGTTTATTTTTGTGTCTGTCTGTCTGTCTGTGTGTGTGTCTACCTATCTGTCCATCCATCGTTCTACCGATCTGTCAGTAGCAAGATCATGACTCAGCAGTGTAGTTGTGTATGAGTGTGTGTGTGTGTGTGTGTGTGTGTGTGTGTGTGTAGTATGCCCACTCCAACACAAATGAGTGTTTCTTTTCCTCCTTGGCAGACTAGAAGTGTATGTTTTAGTACTGTTTTATACCACCATGCCTGATCAGAAGATCTCTCTCTGTTTTTGAATGAGTGTGTGTGTGTGTGTGTGTGTGTATGTGTGTGTGTGGTTGTGGTGTGTGTGTGTGTGTGGTTGTGGTTGTGGTGTGTGTGTCAGGATGAGAGAAGTAGAGAGATCCCATCTTCTCCCTTCATCCTTCTATCCCTCTCTTCCTCCTCCCTCCCTTCATCCCTCCATCATTTCCCATCATTCTTTAATTCATGTCTGGATCACATCTGCCTTTCTTCCATCAGCAGAGAAAGGACGGCAATCTGGTCTCTTTTTATATTTGTTACATTTGTTTCAATTGTTATATTTATTACATTTTAACATCTGTTACATGTGTTTCAATTGTTACAATTGTTACATTTGTTACATTTGTTTCAATCATTACAGTTGTTACATTTGTTTCAATTGTAATATCTGTTACCATTTGTCTACATTTCGTCCTATTTTGCTTTTCCTTCATCAGACTCAACACTTAATGCTCCAGGTTGCTCATGTTCAGTAGAAATTAGCCGCCAATTTGTGGAATGTGTGGATTGGCGATGGGATGTATTATTGTGACGTTGGATTGTAATTCGGTACTGTTATTTATTGTGGCCAGGTAGAGAGAGAATGTAGGAGAAGAAAGTCATTACGTGATGCGAGAGAGCGGCAAGAGACGCAGAGAGGCCAGGGATGAGCAGACAGAAGAGAGTCATTTAGACGAGAGAGAGTTAGGCGAGAGAGAGATGCGCTACGAGGAGAGGAGAGAGTAGGCCGAGGCGAACGTGGGCGGGGGAGGTGGAGGAGAAAGTAGAGAGGAGAAAGTAGGGGGGGGATGGAGGCTGGGTGAGAGGAGGAGGTAGGAGACGGCAGAGGTTAGGGAGCGAGGCAATGTGACGGAGAGGAAGGTAAGTGAAGACAGAGAGTACGGGACGAGACGAAAAGACGCAGGGAGAGGAGACGCCGTCAAGGAGAGAGGAGAGATAGGAGAGAGGCACGGTTAGAGAGAGACGGAGCCGTAGAGACGAGAGACGAGGCGCCAGACCAGTAGGAGATCGAGAAGAACGGCATTTTGGCTAGGACAGGCAGAGGTAACGCGGACAGATGAGAGTCAGAGATGACGAGAGCAGAGAGAGAGACTGGTAGGCCGACTCACCGGAGCATGAGAGAGCAACGAGAGACCGGAGCGGTAGCGAGAAGAAGAGAGAGGAGGAGAAGAGAGGAGGTAGGAGGAGAGATAGAGAGAGGAGGGTAGAGAGAGGGCGGGGGAGAGAGGCAAGGGGGGAGGAAGTGGGGGGAGAGAGACCTGAGGTAGGCGAGAGGCGAAGAAGAGAGAAGGAGAGAGGAGGTAGAGAGAGGAAGAAGAAGATAGAGCAGAGGTAGAGAGATGCGAGTGAGAGAAAAAGGAGTGAGAGAGAGATAGAAGAGAGAGAGAAGAGAAAAAAGAGAGAAAGAGAGAGAGAGAGTGGGAGAAGAGAGGGCAGGAGAGAGAGGACGGGAGAGCGATGGAGAGAGACGGCTAAGAGAGAGAGATCTAGAATCGGGTCATCGGGAGAGAGAGAGATCTCTTATAATATAACAGAGCGGCTAAAAGCAAGCAGAGCAACACAAGAGCTTGCTGTGCACTGCACAGTTTGGCGGTCCTTCTTCATGACTGTTCCCACAGGCCTCTGAAGACACACCCACTCACACACACACACGCTGTCACACACACACACACTGTCACACACACACTTTGTCACCCCCTAGAGCGCGGTGCTGTGGTAGCTCACTGCTGCTGGCCCCCGGACAAGAGGAGAGGGCCTCAGGAGCCACAGGCAGTCATTGTGCTGTCGCCGCGGAAACCAGCCTCTTCATGTCAGACATGTTTTTCTGTTTGTTTTCTTTTTCATGTCCTTAATGTGGGCTGGGGGAATGCCCCCCCCCCCCACTGGACGCCCCTTCAGCACTCCCTCCTCCCCCCTTCAGCACTCCCTCCTCCCCCCTTCAGCATCCTCCTCCCCCCTTCAGCATTGCCTCCTGCCCCTTCAGCACTCCCTCCTCCCCCCTTCAGCATTGCCTCCTGCCCCTTCAGCACTCCCTCCTCCCCCCTTCAGCATTGCCTCCTCCCCTTCTCACGTTTGTATCTTGCTTTCTTTTCGTTCTCCCTGGAGAGTGTCATGTGTGAAGCTTTCTGTGCAGACAGCCCCTATCTCTGTGGTGCAAATCCTCTCTCTTCTTCCTCTCCTCTACTCTCCTCCCTCTTCTTCCTCTCCTCTCCTCCCTCTCCTCCCTCTACTCTCCTCCCCCTCCTCCTCTCCTACCTCTCCTCCTCTTCTTCCTCTCCTCTCCTCTCCTCCCTCTCCTCCCCCTCCTCCTCTCCTCCCTCTCCTCTCCTCTCCTCTCCTCCTTCTCCTCCTCTTCTTCCTCTCCTCTCCTCTCCTCTCCTCCTTCTCCTCCTCTTCTTCCTCTCCTCTCCTCTGGGTCTATACAGAAAACACATGCAACTCTAAAACAACAAAATCTTTCCCCAAAGAATTTTCTCTTTCCCACGCTTAGCCAATTTTCTTCTCAAGATTAAACAAACTCCGACAACAAAGGGATTGAGATAAAAAAAATAGAGAAAGTGAAGAAGAAAAGAGTCTGGTTATGATTCCAGCCCACCACCCCCCCCACGCCCCCTTGTAGAAGATGCCCCACAGTCTTACAATGAGAAAAACAAAACGGAAAAAAACGAGTTACTATTTTGGAGAGTCTGAAGAATGTTGGTGGGTGCCGTGACTCTGAAGACTGTCGTCTTGCTTCCCTAATCAACCACTCTGACTGTAATCCTCTACCACATCACACACACAGGACACACACACACAGGACACACACACACAGGACACACACACACACAGGACACACACATGCACAGGACACACACACACAGGACACATACACACACACACAGGACACACACAGGACACACACACAGGACACACACACACAGGACACACACACGCACAGGACACACACACACAGGACACACACACAGGACACATACACACACACACAGGACACACACAGGACACACACACACACTCACAAACATAACACACACACACACAGGACACACACACACAAGACACACACACAGGACACACACATGCACAGGACACACACACACACAGGACACACACACGCACAGGACACACACACACGCACATACACAAGACACACACACGCACAGTACGCACACATACACACACACACACGCACAGTACACAGACACATACACACACACAGAACACACACACACAGGACACACACACGCACAGGACACACACACACACATACACAAGGCACACACACACGCACAGTACAGACACATACACACACACACAGGACACACACATACACAAGATACACACACACAGGACACACACACAGGATACACACACATTCAACACACACACACACACACACAAGACACACACACAGGACATACACATGCACAGGACACACACATACACACACAGGACACACACACGCACAGGACACACATATACACACAAGATACACACAAGCACAGGACACACACGCACAGGACACACACGCACACGGGACACACACACACGCAGGACACAAACACACACATGACACACTCATACACACACAAGATACTCACGCAAATGACACACACGCACAGGACACACGCACAGGACACACGCACAGGACACACACACGACACACGCATACCCACACACACACAGGGCACACATATAAACAGGCACACGCACAGGAGAGAGAGAGAGGAAAGATAGAGAGAGGAAGGAGAGAGAGAGAGGAAAGAGAGGATTCAGATGAAAGAGAAAACTGTGATCCATTCAGAGTACCCGGTATAACATCACCAGGCTGTATAACATCACCAGGCTGTATAACATCACCAGGCTGTATAACATCACGAGGCTGTATAACATCACCAGGCTGTATAACATCACCAGGCAGTAAAACATCACCATCACCTAACCCTAACCCACTCAGGCTTGGGGCATGTTTAGTATTGATGCAGTAGTTGGTATCACATTCTATTTTTGACTTTTTGTAGGAGTAGAACTACCTCGTTGAAAAGGTAGTGGGACACCTTCTTACATTGGTTCATGACAGCATCTTAAATCCTCTTCAGGGTCACACCTCCAAGACATCACACAAAACACCTCTATGTGCTGGCACCTCTGGACAGAGACGTTAGCCTCAAAGACACACATGAGCTAACTTTAGAACTTCCCAGAAGAGGATTACTGTGAGTGTGAATGGTAAGGGTTAGGAGGGAAGGGAGTGAGAGAGAAGCAAATGCGAGTACCAATGCGAGTACATCCCCCAAATGATAACACTACCCCCAAACAGGATGACCTAATCACCTTCCCCAAATTGGAAACCATTACATTAACTCAAAACTGAAAGGGTGACACTTTCGGCACTGATTGTATGCATACTAACTAACAGGAAATATTCAAATTGGTCTACCGAAGTCTGAAATAATGACAGGGTGATGTGGACCAGGACAGTTGTCTAAAGTTGGCTAAATCGATAACCAAACACTTTCCTGGTCCACTTGCCTGTCATCATCACATTTTCTACTTCTGTCATGTGCAATTCGATTTTTTCTTCTGCAAAGTCTTGCGTGTGTCCTTTGTATTCGGGGGAATTGAGCATCCTATTTGGGGGAGTGTTACCATTTGGGGAATGTACTAGTATTGATGGGTGTGTTTGGCACATCAAGGCCACTGTAGCCTGTACTCCCTTATCCTCCCCCTTCACCAGATCCATGTGTCACCCTCCTTTCAACCCTCCTGCCCCCCTATTCTCTTCTCTCTCTCTCTCTCTCTCTCTCTCTCTCTCTTCCTCTCTCTTCTCTTCCTTCTCTCTCTTCTCTCTCCCTCTCTTCTCTCTCTCTCTTCTCTCTCTCTTCTCTCTCTCTTTTCTCTCTTCTCTTCTCTCTCTTTTCTCTCTCTCTCTTTTCTCTCTCTCTCTCTCTTCCCTCTCTTCTCTCTCTCTCTTCCCTCTCTCTGTCTCGCTCTCTCTTCTCTTTATTGTCTCTCTTCTCTCTCTTCTCTATTCTCTCTCTTCTCTCTCTCTTCTCTCTCTTCTCTTCCTTTTCTCTCTGTCTCTCTCTTCTCTCTCTTTTTTCTCTCTCTCTTCCCTCTCTTCTCTCGCTCTCTTCCCTCTCTCTGTCTCGCTCTCTCTTCTCTCTCTTGTCTCTCTTCTCTCTCTCTTTTTTCTCTCTCTCTTCCCTCTCTTCTCTCTCTCTCTTCCTTCTCTCTGTCTCGCTCTCTCTTCTCTCTATTCTCTTCTTTCTCTCTTCTCTCTGTTTCTCTCTTCTCTCTCTATTCTCTCTCTCTCTCTCTTCTCTCTCTCTTCTCTCTCTGTCTCTCTTCTCTCTCTCTCTCTCTCTCTTCTCTCTCTCTCTCCCTCTCTCTCTCTCTCTCTCTCTCTCTCTCTATGTCTCTCTTCCCTCTCCTTTCTGTCTTCCACCCCCCCAGACCACAGAGCAGAGCAGTGTCTCCTTGCTGTAGACAGGCGCCCTGCATATTAGCCTCAGAATGATTAGTATTATCTGATCACAGAAGGATGAGGGGACAAAGGGATAGATGACACACACATTCCCACATACACACACACACACACACATTCCCACATACACACACACACACACATTCCCACATACACACACACACACATTCCCACATACACACACACACACACATTGTCACATACACACACATACAGACAGATTCATGCATACACACATACAAACATTCTCATGTCTTGAGACAAGAACAAGAACACATTAAAAATACACATAGTTTGACATTGGACTCAAACACACATTCTCTCTTCACCACCAGTCCACCACACTCCAGTTTGGGCCCTTTGATGTGTGACGCAGGGTCCTTCTGGGCTCCAGACTGGATTCCTGACATTCTGAGTAAATTCTAACATCTATCTGCTCATGCTTGTCTTTCTGGAGATAGAAGAGACTCCTCACTGCAGCTCATTGTCTATGCACTGCTGGCTGCTGCTGGCTGCTGGGGACTGCTGGGGGCTGCTGGGGGCTACTGGCTGCTGGGGGCTGCTCGGGGCTGCTGGGAGCTGCTGGGGGCTGCTGGCTACTGGGGGCTGCTGGGGGCTGCTGGGGGCTGCTGGGAGCTGCGGGCTGCTGACACACACACACAAACACACTCTCACACACTCCCTGTCTTACACACACACACTCTCTCTCACACATAAATACACTTTCTCCACACACACTCTCACACACATATTCTCTCTCTCACACACACAGGCTCACACACAGAGGGGATATAGCAAGATACTTCCCATAACTGGATTAGATTTGAAAACTACTGGCAAATGTTAAACACAACACAGAACACACAGAAATACATTAGCTAAACCTGAACTACCCGGAACATTGACACACATTTATGTGGCTGGATCACCTCAGCTCCAGGTGAGAGGCTGGATCACAGCTCCAGGTGAGAGGCTGGGTCACAGCTCCAGGTGAGAGGCTGGATCACAGCTCCAGGTGAGAGGCTGGATCACCTCAGCTCCAGGTGAGAGACGGGGTCTGGGTGGAGTTTAAATCTGACTGAGAGAGGCCTTACTGACATTTCAAGCTCTCATTCAGCACTTCCAGGAATGGGCTGGCAGACCGGTTTATACTGGTTTATATTTAGGGGTTATGAGAGTGAATGGAGTTTTATAGGCCGCTATAAATGTCATTCCCCAAAGAGATGAGTGTTGAGGGTGAGTGTGGAGGCTGATGTATGTGGAGTTCCTCCAGGGCTTAATGCTTCCTGCTTCCCCTGGGAAAGGAGCTGAAACAAAGAATCTGCCCAGTGGTAGTCTCTGTGTGTGGGCTGGGCTGAAGGGACTGGACTGAAGAGGCTGGGCTGGGCTGGACTGAAGGGACTGGGCTGGGCTGAAGGGGGTGGACTGAAGGGGCTGGGCTGGGCTGAAGGGGCTGGGCTGAAGGTGCTGGGCTGGGCTGAAGGGGGTGGACTGAAGGGACTGGGCTGGGCTGAAGGGGCTGGGCTGAAGGGGCTGGGCTGGGCTGAAGGGACTGGGCTGATCTGAAGGGACTGGGCTGGACTGAAGGTGCTGGGCTGAAGGTGCTGGGCTGGGCTGAAGAGGCTGGGCTGAAGGTGCTGGGCTGGGCTGAAGAGGCTGGGCTGAAGGTGCTGGGCTGGGCTGAAGAGGCTGGGCTGAAGGTGCTGGGCTGGGCTGAAGAGGCTGGGCTGAAGGTGCTGGGCTGGGCTGGGCTGAAGGGACTGGGCTGGTCTGAAGGGGCTGGACTAAAGGTGCTGGGCTGGGCTGAAGGGGCTGGGCTGAAGGGGCTGGGCTGGGCTGAAGGGACTGGGCTGGGCTAGTGCCTTAGGCTGGGACTGAAGGCACTGGTGCTGGGCTGGGCTGCAGGGCTGGGCTGGGCTGGGCTTGACTTTGGCTGCCGGCGAAGGGCTGGGCTGGGCTGGGTGCTGCCGTGCTGGTGGTTGGGTTCGTTTGGGCTGGTTGGCTCGGGTTGGGTGGTCCTGGTCTTGGGTTTTGGCTGGTGCTGAAGGGGCTGGGTTTCTGGCTGGCTGTGCTGGGTCTGGCTGGGCTGAAGGCCTGGTTGGGCTTGGGTTTGGCGGCTGAAGGGGCTTGGGCTGAAGGCTGTGGTTGGGTGTTGGTCTCTGGGGTGAGGTTTGCCGGGCTGGGGTGCGGCCTTCAATGGGTGTCTGGGTTTGGGTTGATGAGTTGGTTGTCCTGAAGTGGCTGGCTGAAGAGGCTTGTGGCTTGGTTGGTGTTGGCTGAAGTGCTGGGTTTGCGGTTGAATGGTTGGCCTGAAGGCTGGTTGGGTTGCGGTTGGGTTTCTAAGTGCTGGCTAGAAGGGGCTTGCTTGGTCCGTTGGGATTCTGAAGGTTGCTTGTGTTTTGGGTTTTGGGTTTTGTGGTGCTGATATCTGCGTCTGGTATATTTCTTGAATGCGGGCTTGGCAGTTGGTTTGTGTCTGAATGGGGTCTTGGGCTTCGTTATCGAGGGTGGTGCGTGCTGAATGGCGGGCTGTGTTGTGTGTTGGGTTTCGGGTTCTGGAATGAGTGTTCTGGGTGTTGGTTTGTTGCTGTTCTGGCTGAAGGGATTTGGGTTGGGTTGGGTTGGTGTCCTGAAGGCTTTTGGGCTGTAAGGGGCTGCTGGATTTTAGATGCTTAGAACGGCTGCGGCACTTTTAAACCCAGATGGAACGATCTTGTGTTACTTTTTCTTCTGTTTTTGTTCTGTCTGTCACCTTTGATCTTATTCGGTTTTGTCTCTTGGGAGGTGAAAGACAAATTAAACATACATTCCTGCCTTGCCGTGCGAGCACGATAGTAGATTGTCTTTGGACACCAGGTCTGAACTAAGCTTCAGCCACTACCTCAAACCCCTCTCCTCTCTTTCTCATTCCTTCCGCTTCCCCTTATCTTCTCATCCTCCTTCTGCTTCTCTGTCCATCCTACTCCATACTCCTTCCCCGTCTCTCCTTCCTCCCCATCCTCTCCCCCCCTTCTCTCTCCTTTTTCATAACCTCCTTCTCCTCTGGTACCACCCCTCTATCCTCCCTCCCCTCTCCTCCCCACTCCCTCCCCTCTCCTCCTCATCCTCTTTCTCCTCCACTCTCCGTTATTCCTCCTTCCTCCCTCTCCCTTTCCTCAGTCCTCTCCTCTCTCCACTCCTTCTTATCCTCCTCCCCACTCCTTCATCCTCATCCTCCTACCCCCTCCCCTCCTCATCCTCCTACCCCCTCCCCTCCTCATCCTCCTCGCACCTCCTCTCTTTGATTCAAGGAATGTAACACACCATACTGAAAAATAGACATGTACATCCTCACATGACACTGGCAATGGTTGTCATAGAAACACAAAACGTTTTGATGAAACCTCCAGATGTCTCGTTCACGTCTCAACTCGTGGGGCTTTAGTGAATATCTGCCCTCTAGTGATGAGAAATATATTTATATTTTAGCTGACTACCAGTTGACGTACACGTTGTTTTCGCTTCTTTCATTAAATGGTTTGTTTTTAATGTGATGGTGTGTGAATATAAAACTATATTTTAGTGTAAATAAATGAATGATGAACTAATGAATCAATCCCTAATCACGTGTGTATTTAAATGTTTCATTTTTCCCCGTTAGCCCCGCCCTTTGGGCGTCTTCCCATGTCTGATTGGATGAATGTTTCAGGAAGAGGAAGTGGTCGCCAACACAGCAGAAGACTGAAACTGAGCAATTTTCGTAGCTAGCGACAATTAAGAAAACAAACACGTTATATCTCTATGGTTGTTCGAACGACTTCTCCAAACGGCTTGCCAGGTACAGTCATTTATTACATATTTCAGATGCTCTCGCCGTAAGGTACAGATATATGGGCAAATGTAGCTAGCAAACCTAACATAGTAAGAGATTGGTAGCTAATACACAGCTAAGTGTTGCCAACAATGTGTTGGATGCTATCAGTACCATACTAATCTATACACGAGCATGCTTTCGGATGTGTTTATATATTACGATGTAGTAGGTTGTCATTTGGTATAGAGACGGTGTAAAATGTTACTTTACTAAATTACTTTAGTTGTTGCAGCAAATATTATTTAGAACATTTCAGTATATATGTAGGGTTCTTCAATTTTATCAAAACTTTAGCGTGGGGGGGGGGGGGGTGAAGGTTCTGATTGGCTGTTAGGAGTCATTTATCTATACCAACTAACTCGGCAGAAAATCTCTCCCTGTATGACTGCATCTCGTCTATATTAATTGTATATAGCGGGACAAGTTATACATGACTACTCGGCGTGAGAAATATAAGGTGTTGGCGAGAGAAATGTTTGAAATGAGTTTCACTGCGAATGCGTCAGACCTTAGAGGCTTGTATGACAACACACTATCATGAGGTCTGGAACGTTGGAGTTTGAACGGTAATAATCCGGTACACGAGCTAGCCAGGTAACAAAACGGTAGTCTGTTAGCAAGACTGCTTATGTGCTGTATCGTTAGCTACACTAAGGTACTCAATTATACATCCCTCCTATCTCTCTGGCTCATTCCTTCACTGCTTTCTCTTGCTGTACAACTTCATGACCTCTATCCTATTCTCTCTCTCCCTACTCTCTCGAATGTCTCTCTCCCCACTCTCTTGAATGTCTCTCTCTCCCTACTCTCTCAAATGTCTCTCTCTCCCTACTCTCTTGAATGTCTCTCTCTCCCTACTCTCTCAAATGTCTCTCTCTCCCTACTCTCTTGAATGTCTCTCTCCCTTCTCTCTCAAATGTCTCTCTCTCCCTACTCTCTTGAATGTCTCTCTCCCTACTCTCTTGAATGTCTTTCTCTCCCTACTCTCTTGAATGTCTCTCTCCCTTCTCTCTTGAATGTCTCTCTCCCCACTCTCTTGAATGTCTCTCTCTCCCTACTCTCTCAAATGTCTCTCTCTCCCTACTCTCTCAAATGTCTCTCTCTCCCTACTCTCTTAAATGTCTCTCTCCCTTCTCTCTCAAATGTCTTTCTCTCCCTACTCTCTTGAATGTCTCTCTCCCTTCTCTCTCAAATGTCTCTCTCCCTTCTCTCTCAAATGTCTCTCTCCCTTCTCTCTCAAATGTCTCTCTCCCTACTCTCTCGAAATGTCTCTCTCCCCACTCTCTTGAATGTCTCTCTCCCCCTACTCTCTTGAATGTCTCTCTCTCCCTACTCTCTTGAATGTCTCTCTCTCCCCACTCTCTTGAATGTCTCTCTCCCCCTACTCTCTTGAATGTCTCTCTCCCCACTCTCTTGAATGTCTCTCTCCCCACTCTCTTGAATGTCTCTCTCCCCACTCTCTTGAATGTCTCTCTCCCCCTACTCTCTTGAATGTCTCTCTCCCCTCTACAGCTAGTTAGGGATATGGAGGTGCCATCCTACCAGGTCAGGCTGCTCTCTGAGCTGGATGAGCAGAGGAAGAGGGACTTCTTCTGTGACTGCAGCATCCTGGTGGAGGGGCGGGTCTTCAAGGCACATCGGAACATCCTGTTTGCCAGCAGTGGATACTTTCGCGCCTTATTGGTCCACTATCTACAGGTGAGACATGTTTACACTATCTACAGGTGAAACATGTTTACACTATCTACAGGTGAGACATGTTTACACTATCTACAGGTGAGACAGACATGTTTACACTATCTACAGGTGAGACAGACATGTTTACACTATCTACAGGTGAGACATGTTTACACTATCTACAGGTGAGACAGACATGTTTACACTATCTACAGGTCAGACAGGTTTACACTATCTACAGATGAGACAGACATGTTTACACTATCTACAGGTGAGACAGGTTTACACTATCTACAGGTGAGACATGTTTACACTATCTACAGGTGAGACAGGTTTACATTTCCTACAGGTGAGACATGTTTACATTTCCTACAGGTGAGACAGGTTTACACTATCTACAGGTGAGACAGGTTTACATTTCTACAGGTGAGACATGTTTACACTATCTACAGGTGAGACAGACAGGTTTACACTATCTACAGGTGAGACAGACAGGTTTACACTATCTACAGGTGAGACAGACAGGTTTACACTATCTACAGGTGAGACAGGTTTACATTTCCTACAGGTGAGACAGGTTTACACTATCTACAGGTGAGACAGGTTTACATTTCGTACAGGTCAGCCAAATATCTGGTCTAAACTGTTTGTCTCTGTATTATTGTGACCTATTCTCCTAACCCTCCCTCTATCCCCGTGTCTATCCTTCCATCCCTTCTGCTCCCTTCCTCAGGACAGCGGTCAAGGCCACAGTACAGCTTCTCTGGACATAGTGACAGCAGATGCCTTCTCGTCCATCCTGGACTTCCTATACTCTGGTCGTCTGGGCCTCAGTAGCTCCAACGTGATCGAGGTGATGTCAGCTGCCAGCTACCTCCAGATGACAGACGTGGTCAGCTTCTGCAAAAGCTACATCCGATCCTCCCTGGAAATATGCTCCCGTGAGAGGGAGGAGGGGAAAGAGAGGGGTGGGGGAAGTGGGGAGGCTGATAGTGGAACCCCGGCCCTCCCCCCTGCCCCCTCCACACTTCCCCTGTCCTCCCCTGGGCCCATGGCAGCCCCCTCTCTGGGCCCCTGTGGAGGGCCTGCTGTGGTTTCAGACGCATCCACGAGGCCCCCCTCCGCCACAAACCCCTCCGCCCCGGGCACTGGCAGGGACTCTGAGAGCGACGACAGTCCCAGGAGGGAGTGCCTGTCTGTGGGAGGGCAGCGGCCCAGGGACCACTCCCAGCCCTCCTCGTCCTCCACATCATCGGGGCTGTCGCTGGTGTTGGTGCACCCCAAGATAGAATACGATCCGGATGAAGAACTGGAGGGCTCCTCCGACGATAAAGACCTTTTCAGCAGTGAAGCCCCTCTCCACCATCTGCATGACAGAGTGCTCACCAGCAGCACCAACCCCAGTGGTGAGCGCTCCTCCCTGGGCTACACTGGCTACCTTGCCCTGGGCCGTAGTGGAGGATCCAGTCCCCACAGGGACAGAGGGGAACAAGGCCAGATTCTTGCCCAAGGAATGAGTTTTGGACCTGGGGCAGGCAGAGTGGATGAGGGCCTGGGGCTGGGGCCATCCAGCATGGAGATCCACAGTGACTGGTATGGTGAAGACACGGGTACGTCATTCAGACCAGTTCCTGACCCGCCCTCTATTCTAAGTGTGTGATGTTATGGCAGCAATGCCAAGGTCTCATCGCTTTACAACTTGATTCTGGCAGTAATATTCTATATTGATAGGTATCAGATAGTAATCAAATGTATTTATAATCCATATCTACTGTATGTCCTGGTCACCTGTGGCTGCTCTCTGTCTCCCCCTGCAGGTGATGGACTGCTGGTGCCGGTGAAGCTTCACCGCTGTCCGTTCTGTCCCTACGCGGCCAAGCAGAAAGGCATCCTGAAGAGACACGTGCGCTGTCACACTGGGGAGAGGCCTTTCCCCTGCCAGCTCTGTGGCAAGAGGTTCACAAGGCAGGAACACCTCCGCAGCCACGCACTCAGTGTAAGCTTCTATGACCTTTCACCCCTGGCCCTTCAACTATTATCCTAACACTGTTGACACAGAGTGGTGTGTTTATGAACACGGTGTTGTGTGTTTGTTAACACGGTGTTGTGTGTTTGTTAACACAGTATTGTGTGTTTGTGAACACAGTATTGTGTGTTTGTTAACACAGTATTGTGTGTTTGTTGAACACAGTATTGTGTGTTTGTGAACACAGTATTGTGTTTGTGAACACAGTATTGTGTGTTTGTGAACACGGTGTTGTGTGTTTGTGAACACGGTATTGTGTGTTTGTGAACACAGTATTGTGTTTGTGGAACACTTGTTGTGCCTGTTTGTACCACTGTTTTTTTTGTTGTGTGTTGTTAACACTGTGTTGTGTGTTTGTGAACACTGTGTTGTGTTTGTGAACACAGTGTTGTGTGTTTGTGAACACAGTATTGTGTGTTTGTGAACACTGTGTTGTGTTTGTGAACACAGTGTTGTGTGTTTGTTAACACTGTGTTGTGTGTTTGTTGACACAGTATTGTGTGTTTGTTAACACAGTATTGTGTGTTTGTTAACACTGTGTTGTGGTTGTTAACCCGTGTTGTTGTTTTGTTAACAAGTGTTGTGTGGTTTGTTTAACACTGTGTTGTGTGTTTGTTAACACAGTATTGTGTGTTTGTTAACACAGTATTGTGTGTTTGTATACGTGTGTGTCAGGTGCATCGCTCCAGCTGGCCTGTGGTGTGTAAAGGATGTAGACGCTCCTTCAGTGGGACCGTGTCCAGCGGCCTAAAGCGCTTTGGGCTGTGTGACAACTGCACCTGCGTTTCCACCACCCACCAGGACCTTGCCCACCACACCAGCCAACCAGGAGAAGGAGAGCACGGGGATGGGGACACGGATTGGTCGAGCTTCATGGAAGATGTAGAAGAAGTGGAGGTTGGGGCCAATGTGGAGGAAAGGAGAGTCCACACTCCACAGCTTCCTCTGGGGACAGGCATGATGTAAAAGCTCCCTCCTCTTCGCAACACAAAGATGGAAACCCTGGAGTCCCTCTCCCTTTGCTCTGAGCTGAGGGACCACAAAGAACACCCCTTTTTCAGTGGTGTTTCTCAAGACCAGGGGCTCCCATCCTGCCCCTGGAGAAAGACCCTACAAGAAGGAGCAGGGTTAGAGTGTAACCCTACAGGAGGGTATCTCTCCAGGAGCAGGGCTGGAGTGTGACCCTACAGGAGGGTATCTCTCCAGGAGCAGGGCTGGAAACCCTACAGGAGGGTATCTCTCCAGGAGCAGGGCTGGAGTGTAACCCTACAGGAGGGTATCTCTTTAGGAGCAGGGCTGGAGTGTGACCCTACAGGAGGGTATCTCTCCAGGAGCAGGGTTAGAGTGTGACCCTACAGGAGGGTATCTCTCCAGGAGCAGGGCTGGAGTGTGTCCCTACAGGAGTGTATCTCCAGGAGCAGGGCTGGAGTGATACCCTCCTGTAGGGTGACACCCCATTATTGGAGAGATACCCTCCTGTAGAGAGACACTCCCACCTCTATGTAGCCCACTTGATAATCCTTTGACCTTAAATCAAGGAAACCACAACTGGAAGGAAGATGTGTCTCCAGGAGCAGGGTTGAAGTGTGACCCTACATGAGGGTATCTCTTCAGGAGCAGGGTTGGAGTGTGACCCTACAGGAGGGTATCTCTCCAGGAGCAGGGCTGGAGTGTGACCCTACAGGAGGGTATCTCTCCAGGAGCAGGGCTGGAGTGCCCTGCTGTAACCGTGTATTTATGATCTCACTCTCAGAACAGATATCTGTCATAGAGACCACACTGTGAACCTTTAAAATAATCTATGTTTGAATCTTTAAATTATGATATCATTGCTATCTTGGTGTACCAGCACACCACACACCATCACATCTTCATGCCAATTGCAAGATTGTATAAACCTATTTATTAAGCAGGTGTAGGACAACATCTGCAATTAGATATGCCTCTCTACGTATTGTATTGAATTCATATAAAATTCTTAAAGGAATCGTGTCTTATTACTTGTTACGCCTTGTTTCGAGCATCTGAGTAATGCCGTTCTATACGTTTTCTGTTGTGATACATTAAACATTATTTCAAGGACCTTGCTGAAAATAAACACATCCGTTTCATTTTAAACAAACGTACAATTTGCAATTGACACACTTCCACGCCTCGATGTGTGGTGAGTTACAATCTTATCATACCATGGATATTCCAGTTGATCTTGTTCTGCTACTTTGTTCTCTTCCTGTATGCCCAACTTCCTTTGGTCAGATTACACTCGTCTCACGTGAGTGTTGTGTGTTTTCGCACTCCAGCGGAAGGATGTCACTGTAGTTTAGAAACCTTCTCCATAACTCCTGAAGGTTTACAAAATGTTGCCCACCAGTTTTATTCTGCCGACTGTGGTGCTCGCGCTGCTGACAAGAGAGCGTGCGGATGCTGTAATCTACACCCCGGACTGGACTAGTCTTGATGCCAGGCCGCTGCCGAAATGGTACGATGAAGCCAAGATCGGGGTTTTCATTCACTGGGGGGTATTTTCAGTGCCTGGATTTGGTCAATACAGCGAGTGGTTCTGGTGGAATTGGCAAGGAAAGAAACGCGACGCAGAAATCGAGTTCATGAAGAAGAATTATCCAGCTGGTTTTACCTATGCAGATTTTGCGCCCGAGTTTCACGGTAAATTTTTCGACCCTGATTCTTGGACTGAAATAATTCAAGCTTCTGGTGCAAAGTAAGTTCTAAGTATTAAAATAATATTTAATAATTTTACATTCAAACTGTGTATTTAACTTATTGTCTCATTTCCCGATGAGACTAAGTGCGACGTGCTTATCACAGCCTATTGGAAATGTAACACCTGTAGTTGTTAAGCTCGATTGTCTCAAATCACACTTCGTTTTCCCGCAGAAAGAGTTAGGGTTCCTTGTTAAATGTTGTCAAAAATTCTATGGGCCTATTAAACATTATATCAATGTCTGACGGGTTGACATCCTTCAGGTATGTGGTGTTTACAAGCAAACATCACGAGGGTTTCACCAACTGGGGATCTGAGTACTCTTGGAATTGGAACTCCGTGGATACCGGGCCGCACCGGGACCTGGTGGCGGAGATGGTTGCTGCCATCAGGAAAACGTGAGTCCCCTGATAAACACGTGAATGCTGCTTTCTGATAAACACGTCGCTTCTGAATGCTGCTTCACCCACCAGAAGGTTAGAAGGCCCAGAGGTCTAAAGATTCAAATGTCATAAGTAGTTTATGCGTTGGATAAAGACATCTGCTAAATTAATAAAGCATCATTACATTATATGGAGGGTATGAAAAATATTACACCAATTTTAATGGCATGCACGTGCAGCTGATGTGGTCTGATCAGATTGGTGATTTGTCATGATCCTCTTCGAACAGTCCCTGCCCTACCTTGCAGTACATGCACACAGATGTACACATGTTATGTTCAGTTTACAGGTATGTTACATATCTGTAAACTGAACATGCCCTTAATATTTGAAATATTTAAGGAGACCAGATGCACCTTGATGAAATATAACAAACATGTAATGAAGGTTATGCGATTATTCAGAGCCTCATATACCACAGAAACATACTTTTTATCTAATAGAATGTTAACAGTAAACGTGTTCTTACTGTAATCTGATAGGTCATTGCATCTGGGGCTGTACCATTCCCTCTTCGAATGGTTCCACCCACTCTACCTAGCTGACAAGTCCTCAGGGTTCAAGAGCCAGAATTTTGTGTTCGGGAAAGTTCTCCCTGAACTTGTTCACCTGGTGAAGACGTACCAGCCAGAGCTGATCTGGTCTGATGGGGACTGGGAGGCCCCTGACTCCTACTGGAACTCCACACACTTCCTGGCCTGGCTTTACAACGACAGCCCTGTAAAGGTGCAGAACACTACACACACTTGCTACACATACACCTGCTACACATACACCTGCTATACACACCTGCTAAACATACACCTGCTACACACACCTGCTACACACACCTGCTACACACACCTGCTACACACACCTGCTAAACACACACCTGCTATACACACCTGCTACACACACCTGCTAAACATTCACCTGCTACACACACCTGCTACACACACCCGACACACACACACACCTGTTACACACACCTACTACACACGTACCTGGTACACACACACCTAATACACACCTGCAGCACACAAACCCTTTATATACACACTTGATATTCACACCTGTTTGGAGAGCAGTACACTTCAGAGCTCAATCAATGTAAACACTAAATACTTCCTACTGTAAACATGTTCTAGAACCATGGGGTCCATGTGGCCTGCTGTTGACGCTTGATGTCCTTACTCAGGATGTGGTGGTGACCAATGACAGGTGGGGGAAGGGCTGCTACTGTAAACATGGAGGGTACTTCAACTGTGCTGATAGGTACAGCCCAGGACAGCTGCCCAATCACAAGTGGGAAAAATGCCAGTCAATTGACCTTCAGTCTTGGGGTTACCGTGGAAACATGAGGCTGAATGAGCTGATGGACCTGCCTGTTATCATAAAGGTGAGAGGTCACCCAGGAAGTGACTTAGATGGTGTTGAGGTCAACGTTTATCGAATTTCAGAGTTTAGGTGTTGAGGTTGCATGCCTAAAATTCTGCAAGACCCCTACCATGATCCCTACTATGATCCCTACCAAGATCCCTACCATGATCCCTACTATGATCCCTACCATGATCCCTACTATGATCCCTACTATGATCCCTACTATGATCCCTACCATGATCCCTACCAAGATCCCTACCATGATCCCTACTATGATCCCTACCATGATCCCCACTATGATCCCTACTATGATCCCTACTATGATCCCTACCATGATCCCTACTATGATCCCTACTATGATACTTGCTATGATCCCTACTATGATACTTGCTATGATCCCTACTATAATACTTACTATGATACTTGCTATGATCCCTTCTATAATCCCTACTATGATACTTACTATGATACTTGCTATGATCCCTTCTATAATCCCTTCTATGATCCCTTCTATAATCCCTTCTATGATCCCTACTATGATCCCCACTATGATTCCTACTATGATGCATACTATGATCCCTACTATGATACTTGCTATTATCCCTACTATGATCCCTACCATGATCCCTACTATGATACTTGCTATGATCCCTTCTATGATCCCTACTATGATCCCTACTATGATACTTGCTATGATCCCCACTATGATCCCTACTATGATACTTGCTATGATCCCTACCATGATCCCTACTATGATCCCTACTATGATACTTGCTATGATCCCTTCTATAATCCCTACTATGATCCCTACTATGATCCCCACTATGATCCCTACTATGATACTTGCTATGATCCCTACTATGATCCCTACTATGATCCCCACTATGATCTCTACTATGATCCCTTCCATGATCCCTACTATGATCCTTACTATGATACTTGCTATGATCCCTAACCCTTCTCCTCCACCTGTCAGGACCTGGTGACCACGGTTGCCATGGGAGGTAACTATCTGCTAAACGTGGGCCCCACCCCAGATGGGATGCTGTCTCCCCTCTTTGAGGAGAGGCTGAGGGGCATGGGGGCCTGGCTGGGGGACAACGGGGACGCCATCTATGGCTCCCAACCCTGGAGGGTGCAGAAGGAGAACACCTCATTTCCAATCTGGTAAGGGGGGGGGGGGTTGAGGAGAAGGGGCATGGGTTGAGGGCATGAATGGGAGGGGAGGGAGGAAGGGGGGGGTGGAGGTGCATGAGGAGGGTTGACGGATGATGGGGAGGTTGAGGGAGGAAGGGGTGTTTCAGAGAACATACAAATTTGTTGGTAGACTTGGTAACATCTTGTGTTGATTGATGTTCAGTCATGGCTGTGGTTCGTTCTGGTTGTAGGTACACTGCCAAAAACACGAGTGTCTATGCAATTCTACTGGCCAAACCAACTGGGTACCTCATAACTCTCCATGCTCCCATTACCACACCTGCTACCCAGGTAACGATTAGCCTCAGGTGGATGTCAGGTTCAAACTTTTGATCTTGAAATGCCGTCATGATAATGCAGCCTGATGCAGTCATGATAATGCAGCCTGATGCAGTCATGATAATGCAGCCTGATGCAGTCATGATAATGCAGCCTGATGTATCAGGCAGGTGGATAGGGTCCATATAAGAAACATTATTACAGTGCAGTGAAACTGAGAACATCCAATAGAATTATATTATGAAACCAATTGCACAAATAAACTATGTGTGTGTGTGTGTGTGTGTGTGTGTGTGTTTATGTGTTTGTTTGTGTGTGTGCGTTTGAGTGTTTGTGTGTGTGTGTGTGTGTCTTTGTGTGTGTGTGTATTTGTGTGTGTCTTTGTGTGTGTGTGTCTTTGTGTGTGTTCAAGGTGATCCTGTTGGGTAAATTCCCGTTGGTTCTCCAGTGGGCCCCTTTGACACCAACAACAGGGCTGATTCTTCTGGTACCTGACCTTCCAGCAAGTCCTGGGCAGGCCTGGGCTGTAAGGCTGGTGGGGGTGCAGTGAGTCCTGGGCAGGGTTGGGCTGTCAGGGTGGTGGGGGTGCAGTGAGTCCTGGGCAGGCCTGGGCTGTAAGGCTGGTGGGGGTGCAGTGAGTCCTGGGCAGGGTTGTAGCTACTGTTGACACTCAAAGGGACAGACTTTGTGTCGCCATTATTGGTAAACCCTCCAGATCATGTAGATGTGTCTGGGTCTATTTTAATAAGATGTTGGTTTAAAGGGGTGGGGTCGACCCTAGGGTTAGGGTTAACTCTTACACTAGTTATCCTGGTATGATGAGTTATAAAAGTGCAGTAAAGGGACATGCTGTGTAAACATACACACACACACATACACACACACACACACACACACACACACACACACACACACACACACACATACATACACACATTGTCTACTGCTGAACCCTGGGAGAGATTGCAGTGCCGCTTGTTCCTATTTTGGGGTCACGCTGTGTAAATAATAATAATAAAATGGGAAAGCCTATTGTGAATTTTCAATAAATTAAAATGTTATGTAACGCCTTTAAATACTTATTTTTGTTTCATTAAATGTATTAAAAATTCACATTACATTACACGTAGATCTTCTGAAAAGATGAAATGACACAAAACTTGGAAAAGTACGTTAATGCAACAACAACAAAAAACATACCAGGCTCGTTTTCTTTCTCTTCCTGTCTGAGTGGTTAGACAGTCATATGACTGAAGTCACGTGATAGACGTTCACTACATCACATCAAGATCATGTGCATCCCGGAAACAGCAGTAGTTTACTGAAGCTGTGGGACAGTAATATGTGTTAGATCACAGGACATCGTTCATCAAATATAAGTTAGTATCGACTGCTACCTGAACATGTTTGCGCCGGCAGCTTTTGTTTGGCTGTGCCTAATTCTCCTGTTGTCAAAAACCGCCGCCCGGTATGAAGCGAACTGGGCTAGTCTGGATGCTAGACCGTTACCGTTGTGGTACGACCAAGCGAAGTTTGGGATCTTTGTACACTGGGGAGTGTTCTCGGTTCCGGGGTTCGGCAGCGAGTGGTTCTGGTGGCACTGGCAGGGTCAACCACCTGACCCGCAGTATGTTGACTACATGAAACAGAACTATCCTCCAGGGTTCACCTACGCAAAGTTTGCGCCCCAGTTCCAAGCCCAGTTCTTTGACCCGGAGGAATGGGCTGATATATTTCAATCTTCCGGTGCAAAGTGAGTGAACTATTTTCGTGTTTATATGCTTGCTTACAAATAGTTATCCTTTTACAAATTACATCGTAAGACAGATCCCGCAAGTTATACGACTTCCATCTGTGATTTCAGATACGTAGTTCTAACCGCCAAGCATCACGAGGGTTTCACTAACTGGCAGTCTCCATACTCGTGGAATTGGAATTCCGTTGACACCGGGCCACACCGAGACCTAGTCGGTGACTTGGGAGATGCAGTACGCAACAGGTATGAACAAACCTTTTCTCATATATTTGGAATTGAATGTTTTACACAGTCACAGGCTTCATGTCAAATTGTATGTGATGAATGTGTGTTATTTGTCCGGCACACCCAGGTCATTACACTATGGACTCTACAACTCATTATATGAATGGTTTCATCCCCTGTACCTGACAGACAAAGCAAACAGCTTCAAAACTCAAGACTTTGTCTTCCATAAGCTCCTGCCAGAACTTTACAACATGGTTGTAAGGTAAAGGACACCTACAAGTTGTTACACTAGTGCACCATGCAAATTGGTGGCACACACTCACAGATGTCTGTAACTATAGATAGTGCAGTGCCTGTGACGATGCTATTTCTCAAATCACATTTTAAATTCTCTGTCATCTCTGAAGTGTTTCACATCATACTGAGTGCTGTGTTGCTCAGGTACCAGCCAGAGCTGATCTGGTCTGATGGGGACTGGGAGGCCCCTGACTCCTACTGGAACTCCACACACTTCCTGGCCTGGCTTTACAACGACAGCCCTGTAAAGGTGCAGAACACTACACACACTTGCTACACATACACCTGCTACACACACCTGCTACATACACCTGCTAAACATACACCTGCTATACATACACCTGCTATACATAAACCTGCTACACACACCTGCTACACACACCTGCTACACACACCTGCTACACACACCTGCTACACACACCTGCTATACACACCTGCTACACACACCTGCTATACACATACACCTGCTATACACATACACCTGCTACACACACCTGCTATACACATACACCTGCTACACACACCTGCTACACACACCTGCTATACACACCTGCTACACACACCTGCTAAACACACCTGCTACACACACCTGCTACACACACCTGCTACACACACCTGCTATACACACCTGCTACACACACCTGCTAAACATACACCTCCTATACTAACCCTGAAACACATTGTAGATCTTATTAATGTAATTGTAATTTGCTGTGTTTGTGGTTGCTGGAAATGGTAATCATTTAGGTTATTTCCTCAGAATGATTTGTGATTGTAGCGTATTTGTATCTGTCATATTTCAGGACACCATTGTGACCAATGACAGGTGGGGGAAGGGCTGCTACTGCAAACATGGAGGGTACTATAACTGTGCAGACAAGTACACACCAGGAGTCCTGCCTAGTCACAAGTGGGAGAAGTGCACGTCTGTGGACACTGCTTCCTGGGGTTACCGTAGAAACATGAAGATGTTTGAGCTTATGGACCTGCCTGGTATTATACAGGTGTGGGTCTTTCTGTCATCATTCCTTTTGCAGTGCAGCTTATGCTGTCACATCCAGGGTTCCTGGCAGATGCGCTCAGGTGATGGGTTGTGATAGCTAGATTGGCCCTCTACAGATACGGCATATAACTAGGAGAGCCGGAATGTCGGATGCCAAAATACAGCAATACGGTTTAAAATAATTGTTTAAGGCAGAGTGAGAAAAACTGTAGGTGGTCCGCCTTAGCAATGCAGGAAAAATCTGGATATAGCTTGTTTTTCTTGCTGTTGATTTTAAAACAGGACCTGGTGACCACGGTTGCCATGGGAGGTAACTACCTGCTGAACGTGGGCCCCACCCCAGATGGGATGCTGCCTCCCCTCTTTGAGGAGAGGCTGAGGGGCGTGGGGGCCTGGCTGGGGGACAACGGGGACGCCATCTATGGCTCCCAACCCTGGAGGGTGCAGAAGGAGAACACCTCATCTCCAATCTGGTAAGGTGGGTGGGGTGTGGTTGGAGGGGCATGAAGGGGAGGGAGGAAGGGGTGGGGTTGGAGGGGCATGAAGGGGAGGGAGAGGGAGGAACCGGTGGTGTGAAGTCACTGATAGCGAGTCACTGTAGTAGGGAATCACTGTGACAGGGAGTCACTGTGGTAGCGAGTCACTGTAGAAGGGACTCACTGTGACAGGGAGTCACTGTGGTAGGGACTCACTGTGACAGGGACTCACTGTGGTAGGGACTCACTGTGACAGGGACTCACTGTGGTAGGGACTCACTGTGACAGGGAGTCACTGTGGTAGGGACTCACTGTGACAGGGAGTCACTGTAGTAGGGACTCAATGTGGTAAGGAGTCACTGATTGCTTCTATTTGTGTCTCCTCCCTCTGTCCTCCTATCTCTCTGTGTTCCCTCCCCTTCCCACTCTCTTTCCTCTCTCTCCTCCCTCCTCTCAGGTATACTTCTAAAGGGACGAGTGTGTATGCTTTTCTCCTCACCAAGCCTCCGACAGTGTCCCTCAAGCTGTTTGCGCCCCTGACCAGCGAGACCACTACAGTAAGGGCATCGCCAGTTTCCTCACTAGCTACATCACTCGCTGTCATTATTGTGCTCAACATCCATATCACTATAGTGTTGACCTTTAACCCTGTACCAGGTGACCCTGCAGGCCTTTGATCTATTGTGTTGACCTTTAACCCTGTGTCAGGTGACCCTGCAGGGCCAGGCTCTTAGCTGGGCTCCCCTGCTCCCCTCGGGCCTCGTCGTGTTGCTGCCTGAGCTTCCCTTCACCCCCGGCCAGGCTTGGACGCTGCGTCTAGATGGCGTGCAGTAGACCCATCCTGCACCAGCGCCTGGTCCTGCTGTCTGTCAGCCTGATGATGAGGTACTAGCAAGGCGACATGATGGCATCTGCTGTGGGACTCCTTACTGGAATCCTAGTAGTTGAATTTGTCAGTAGTTGAATTGTACTGCAACACTGTGAATGAGCCCAATTCAGATTTTTATGGTCCACTCTCACTTGTCCTTTCTGAAATGTCTTTGATTTTTGGTTGTAATGTTTTTTAATCAGCAAGTGATTGTTTTAATCAGGAGATTGTTGTCACTTCTCTGTGGGGAAAAATGCATGGGTTTGAAGTGTTTTTGAATCAAAAAATTATATATTTTATTTTACCATTCTGTCAAATATTTACAGTTTAATAGATTATTTTGATGCCGGAGTCATATTGATGTAGGAGTCACACTGATGCAGGAGTCACACTGATGTAGGAGTCATATTGATGCAGGAGTCATATTGATGTAGGAGTCATATTGATGTAGGAGTCATATTGATGTAGGAGTCATATTGATGTAGGAGTCATACTGATGTAGGAGTCATATTGATGTAGGAGTCACACTGATGTAGGAATCATATTGATGCAGGAGTCATATTGACGCAGGAGTCACACTGATGTAGAACTCAGGTCATACTGATGTAGAACTCAGGTCATATGGATGTAGAACTCGGGTCATATTGATGTAGAACTCAGGTCATACTGATGTAGGAGTCACACTGATGTAGAACTCAGGTCACACTGATGTAGAACTCAGGTCATACTGATGTAGGAGTCACACTGATGTAGAACTCGGGTCATACTGATGTAGAACTCAGGTCATACTGATGTAGAACTCAGGTCATACTGATGTGGGAGTCACACTGATGTAGAACTCGGGTCATACTGATGTAGAACTCAGGTCATACTGAATTTAGGGATTCAACTAGAAAGAAAGACAAGATAAACACATCCTTTTTCATTTCACTCGCTAAAAATAGCTTTATAATAATCATAGTAATAGTAATAATAGAAGCCGTTAGAAAATGTTGGACAACGGTTGCCAGGGATACATTCTGTGTTGGGTGAACCACATCACAGTGTGCCATTTCTCTGGGTTCAGCTAGCAGTGTTTTCTACATATCCATCACAGTAAACATAGATAAATAAATGAATACATTTATATCTGTACAAAAGAAGGAGATATACACAACACACCAAACATAATTATGATGAATACTTTAACTGTGCTACACTCATAGGTTGGCACATCTTCAGGCCACGCCTTATAGAGCTCTCCACTAATCAGGATGGGGTTTTTCATGCATCTGTGCATCCATTGGTGGTTTATACAGATTCTTCACTATGGCATCACTATTGCTATATCCTCCTGTCACTTCACTTAAGAACAAAACCAAAGCAAAAGTCAGATGACCAATTTTTAGATGAACATAAAAGACACATACTGTTTGGTGAGCACATCTGTCAAATGTGTTTAAAAATGACCATGAAACTGCCATATTTTGAATCCAACCAACAGTCTGTGTAAAACCTGCAGACAGGGTAACAGGTTTGACCAAGTGAGGATAAAGGAACGTGGAAATAGGAGAGTTTGTTTCTTGCTACATTATATAAATACTGCTGAGAATCTGAGTCTGGAAGGAGACTGGATCGACCTCCTCCAAAACAGGAAGTGACTGAGTCTGATGTCCTCCAAAACAGGAAGTGTGTCTGATGGAGTGAAACAGCATATTGTCAGCCTGTCTGTCCGTCTCCCCTCATGCTTGTACACGAGGGATGTCCAACCCTGGTCCTCGAGGGCCGCTGTCCTGAAGGTGTTCAATGTTTCCCTGCTCCACACCTGATTCTAATGAATGGTCATTGAGGCACACACGAACACTCATGCACATACATGCACTCTCATAGCTTGATAACAACCCAGAACAGTGGGCCTTGAGGACCAGGATTGGACACCCCTGTTGGAGGCCTCTCATAGTATACTATATACTAGTATACCAGACCTATATGGACCCCTGCTGTACCTGGTCACCATCTCTACTTCCCTCTTTACAGTAGCAGCCAAACAGAGTGATCTCCCAAGACAAGGCTATTTTGACTGGACACAAAATACGCCCTTGATTACAAGTTCCCATATAATTTAAACTACAATACTATTCAGAATAATGACAGCAGTAAGTAGTAGGACTAATAATTATACTAATTATACTAATAATTGTTCTATGTCATATCAATAAGATTAACGTCCATTGGCAACATAATATTTACATGTAGTTAAACATAAGGGTGATTAGTATATATGTAATTACACAGTAATTACTCTGTTGTTGTCTACAAGCCCACAGAGGTCCCTGTGAACCAAGGTTACTGTGTGGACACTCCATGCTACATCACACACGCTACCACTGAACACTTCCACCTGTGACTATAGCCTTGTCACTTACAAGTCTAGGAGATACTGGTTTTGGGCTCAGTGTGACTATAGGCCTCTCCAGTATACAAAGCTAGTACAGAATGCTCTGACACGGTGCCCCTCATTTCTAGAATGCTTTCCCACGGCACCATGCTTGTGTTCTAGAATGTGGGCTAGAGGTTGAGGTACTACGGCGGGGTTGGGATTGTCCTCCTGTTCCAGAATGTTGGGATTGTCCTCCTGTTCCAGAATGCTGGGATTGTCCTCCTGTTCCAGAATGTTTGAATTCTCCTGTTCCAGAATATTGGGATTGTCCTCCTGTTCCAGAATGTTTGAATTCTCCTGTTCCAGAATATTGGGATTGTCCTCCTGTTCCAGAATGTTGAGATTGTCCTTCTGTTCCATAATGTCTATGAGTGTTCGTGAATGCTGGGGTGATCCCAAGGAAAGAGAACCAGCCCTACTGTCATTAATGTTCATCAACTTTATAGAACAACGTTTGTATTGGAACCACAATCGTCCATGGAAAGAAAAATCGTGTTTACTTTGTAAAAGGCAAGATGGCCACTAACAAACTACATTGCTAACAACACCACAACTCACATGGGTTTAGCCATCTCCCAATATTAAATAGTTTGAAATTATAAAAATCAAGATCAAGGATAAATAAAACAGTTAGTGGATGGATACCAAACTGAGGCCTGTTTACCTCTCCTAGTATCCCTCCACGGCAGTCCTGTCAGAGGGACTAGAGTTGTTCACAGTGACCCAGCTGTTTGTGCTTAATTCAAGGAGGTTGTCTTACACAACTCTGACAAAGCTTTTCGACACAAGATCTCAAGGTGGCATTTTCAATGTTCACATAAATATGTGTGTGTGCATGTGTGTTCGTATGTGTGCATGTGTGTTCGTATGTGTGTATGTGTGTTCGTATGTGTGTATGTGTGTTCAAAAGAAGGGAAAACAGATCCGAGCCCATAGACTAAGGGAGGCTATCTAACCAGACAGGCTGTCTAACTGCACAAACCCCAAGCCTCCAAATCTATTCTGGAGAGAAAACAGTTTTTCAAGTAAAGAGAATCTTAGTGTATATTTCACATGGCTGTATCATGGGTACATTAGAAAGCATGCAACACTGAAACAACAGGCTTCTCTGTGTACTTGTTACCTCCAGTAGCTGAAGGAGTGTGTGTGCATGTACTGATGTATGTGTGTGCATGTACTGATGTATGTGTGTGCATGTACTGATGTATGTGTGTGCATGTACTGATGTATGTGTGTGCAGCTGTGTTTGAGAGAGATATAGAGTGTGTGGACTAAAATGATTAAATGTAAAAAGGGTGTTAGTCAATACAGTCAAATGTAAAACATAATATCAATTCTCTTGAGATAATGCACATTTGAATATCTAATCTATATAATGCATAAAGCTGTATGAAACCCACACAGGTAAGCACACAGCGTCAGTTCATAGAGGGATAAGAGAGGGGGCGGAAGAGATGGAGATGGACAGGGAAAGGGAGACAGAAAGTTGGAGAGGGGGAGGAAGACAGAGAGATGGAGGGGGAGGGAAGAGAGAGAGATGGAGGGGGAGAGGAGCGAGAGAGATGGAGGGAAGAGAGAGATGGAGGGGGGGGAGAGGAGAGAGAGATGGAGGGGGGAGAGGAGAGAGAGATGGAGGGGGGAGAGGAGAGAGA
>BROE01000011.1:14882747-14914669 GCA_036571765.1 Plecoglossus altivelis
TGTGTGTGCATGTACTGATGTATGTGTGTGCATGTACTGATGTATGTGTGTGCAGCTGTGTTTGAGAGAGATATAGAGTGTGTGGACTAAAATGATTAAATGTAAAAAGGGTGTTAGTCAATACAGTCAAATGTAAAACATAATATCAATTCTCTTGAGATAATGCACATTTGAATATCTAATCTATATAATGCATAAAGCTGTATGAAACCCACACAGGTAAGCACACAGCGTCAGTTCATAGAGGGATAAGAGAGGGGGCGGAAGAGATGGAGATGGACAGGGAAAGGGAGACAGAAAGTTGGAGAGGGGGAGGAAGACAGAGAGATGGAGGGGGAGGGAAGAGAGAGAGATGGAGGGGGAGAGGAGCGAGAGAGATGGAGGGAAGAGAGAGATGGAGGGGGGGGAGAGGAGAGAGAGATGGAGGGGGGAGAGGAGAGAGATATGGAGGGGGGAGAGGAGAAAGAGATGGAGGGGGAGAGGAGAGAGAGGGGGAGAGGAGAAAGAGATGGAGGGGGAAGAGGAGAGAGAGATGGAGAGGGGGAGAGGAGAAAGAGATGGAGGGGGAAGAGGAGAGAGAGATGGAGAGGGGAAGAGGAGAGAGAGATGGAGAGGAGAGAGGGTATGGTAAAGTGTAAAGAGAGAGTGTTTGCTGGCAGAGTTGCCAGTTCGTACCCTGTGAGCAGCAATCTGATGAGTACACAAACAGCGTCTGAATATGCCACATAGTAGTAATATTACACAATGCTACGTATAGTTCATAATACTGTATTTCACATTATAGATTCTCTTTGTACTGTATATATATATTGTACTCTTCATCTCTACTACTCTATAAATGTAAATAACATTATAAAATATACATCTCCCATTAAAATATTTAATTTTCATTACAGTCCATTTCAAATATTTAGAAAAAGCGAAGTCATGCTTGTGAGATTCTGCCTCTTTTCAAAATGGAGGATTAGGGTTAATATGTTTACTTTATATGTTATATGTTGTCTTTTTTCTTTTAAATTGAGCTTCGGGTTTTTGCTACCGTCTCTCTCACACAGTTTCTTTCAAATGGAATTGTCACATGTATAAACTACATGTTTATACATGTTTAAACTACAATGTAACTACAATTGGATTATGGTCCTGTATGGTGCTTACAGAAACATACTGTACCATCTCCTTGGAGACAAGATGAGATAGAAAATGGCACTCACAAACGTCAGCACACAAACCAACCTCCTCATCAATAATTCCATTGTTACTACTCCTACAGCACACGATGTGAGTCACACAAACATTATCATCTTGCTTCCTTTTTTCCAGGCTTGTAGTTCTGAAGGGAGGATTCATCTTATGATATAAAACATAGGCTGTGTTCCTATGGGGACTCACTGGAGTAGGTTGCCCTGTTTGGGTCCCAGACTTGACAAGAGAAAGGGAGAAAGGAGAGCAGAGGAGAAGGAAGGAGAAAAGATTAGAGGAGAAGAGAGGAGAGGGTTAGAGGTGAGAGGGTTCGAGGTGAGAGGGTGAGAGGTGAGAGGGTTAGAGGTGAGAGGGTTAGAGGTGAGAGGGTTAGAGGTGAGAGGGTTCGAGGTGAGAGGGTGAGAGGGTGAGAGGTGAGAGGGTTAGAGGTGAGAGGGTCAGAGGTGAGAGGGTTAGAGGTGAGAGGGTTCGAGGTGAGAGGGTTAGAGGTGAGAGGGTGAGAGGGTTAGAGGTGAGAGGGTTAGAGGTGAGAGGGTTAGAGGTGAGAGGGTTAGAGGGTTAGAGGTGAGAGGGTTAGAGGTGAGAGGGTTCGAGGTGAGAGGGTTAGAGGTGAGAGGGTTAAAAGGGGTGAAGGGAGAGAAGTAAACAAATCTTCTGCTGAAGATTCTCTGCTCTGATTGGCTGAATTGTTGAGCCTTACCCCAGGTGATCTGGAGCAAACCAGGTGATCCAGTATAAGTTCATAAGAATGTATATGTGTTATACACGCATATACAGGTACTTCGCTATCTACATCTGTAACTGGCAGGGGATCAGGTAGAACCACCTTTTACATGCTGCTCAGCTCACAGAAGAAACTAGTTGGCCACATGGGGGCGCCATTATCTCACAGAAAGAACCTGTCTGTAAATCCTCTATTTTGTCTGATTCAGAGAGATTACACTCAGGTGTCAGGCTGACTGTCTCCACTATGGTTTCTGAGGTTTGTCTCTGTGATACATGGTGAGTACTGGAGATGCCTGTGTCGGCTCAGATGCCCTGTCCAAACTGGGGTTAGATGTAGCAGGAACATGGAGCAGATGCCCTGTCCAAACTGGGGTTAGATGTAGCAGGAACATGGAGTGCGAGAGGGAGGATGAGTCATGAGGGCTGATTCTAGAAGGAAGAGGTAGTTAGGAGAAGGATGGACAGGGCTTACAGAGACAGACAGCAAGAGAGTAATAGAAATAGATAGATAGACAGAGAGAGACAGAGGGAAATATAGAGACAGAGAGAGACAGAGGGAGAGATAGAGACAGAGAGAGAGAGAGAGATAGAGAGAGACAGCAAGAGAGCAATAGAAATAGATAGAGACAGAGAGAGAGAGAGACAGATAGAGACAGAGAGAGAGAGAGAGAGGGAGGGAGAGAGAGAAAGACAGATAGAGACAGCAAGAGAGTAATAGAAATAGATAGAGAAATAGAGAGAGAGAGAGAGGCCTTGTCTGTTCACAGCCTGGTCTGAGCCTCTGGGATGTAGATCTCAATGCTGTCAGCGCTCTCTGTGGCTGAGTTCTGTCTGAAGGAAGCAGCCCTCTTAGTCTGCAGCAGCCTCCTGCGTGTGTCTCCCAGGTCTAGAGACTTCTCCTTCAAGGGCAGCATCCTGGCCCCGCCCCCTGGCCCACCCCTTGGCACCAGCAGCCCCGCCCCCACACTGTCCGCACGTAGGCTGCCTCCCACCCCACCCAGCGGTTTCTTAGGTAACGGGGGAGGTGGCTTATTGTCATCCTGTTATGTGGGCAGAGGTGTGATGATGTCATAATGGAAAGGAGGAGTAATGATGATGATGTCATAAAAATGAAAGTGGGGTTGATGATGTCATCAATGTAAAACGAGGAGTGATTATTATGTTATAAATAAAAAAATGGGAGATTGTGACATCATAAATGGAAAAAAGGATAACAAGGCCATAACAGGGAGAGGTGTGTTTGATGTATGTAGACCACAGACCACATATGTTATATATTTAAGATTAAAACACCACATTTTCAGAAAAGGGGATCAAATACAAATGAATATGGATCAAAGCATGAAAATAAATAAATGAATACGACAGATGGAAAAGTGAAAGAGAAAGACCAGAGTTAGTGTTCAGAGAAGGAGCTGCTTGTTAAAACACACAGACATGTCTTTTAACTGACTGGAACTGAAATAAACATTCCACTTCAGTGATACTGAAAAGTCATGGATTTATTAAAATGATTCAAATGTTGTAACTCATATTTAATGGTATATTTATAGAAGGATGAGGTCTGAGGGAGGAGAAGGAGGTCTGGGGGAGGAGGTAGAGGATGGAGGAGGAGGAGATCTGAGGTAGGAGGACGGAGGAGGAGTATGGCTGGGGAGGTGGAGGGATGAGGGGGAGGAGGAGGGAGAAGATCTGAGGAAGGAGCAGGAGGGAGGAGGAGTATGGCTGGGGAGGAGGAGGGAGGAGGAGGGCTCCCACTACCCCAGCACCACTTACCTTTTTGTCAGGCAACAGCTTCCATCCAGAGTCCCTCAGTCTCTGGAGGTCCTGGAACTGCAGACGCACATCATCCATGCTGAGCTGCAATAGGTCCCAGCAGCCAGCCAGGTCCTGGTGGGATGGAGATGGGAATGTAGATGGGTCCTGGGGAAGAAGGAGAGGTCATTTAAATGTCACACACATGCACACACACACATGCACACACACACACATGCACACACACATGCACACGCACACACGCACACACACGCACGCACACTCACCACGCTCTGTTGGCACAGGTGGAAGAACTGCTGTACTTTCTGAGACATGAGCATCTGGGCAGCGCCCACAGCACTCCTGATCTGCTCCAGAACTACACACAGCACAAGACAGGGAAGAAGGAAGTCACCATGAAGGACACATCATCACTTCATCCCTCCATTCATCCTGCTTTAGTTCCTACCTGCTGTTACAGTGTCTAACCCTCCCTCACCTTCCTCCGGCAGCTGCTTGTCCTCCGCCTCTTGCTCCATACTCTGGCACCAGCTCTCCATCCTTTCTACCTCCGCCTGTAGCAGGCGCAGGAAGAACTCTCCGTCACGAAGGCAGGGCGAGGCGCGGGCAGAGTCGGGCAGGCTGCCAGGGGCCTCCAGGGAGGACAGGAGAGGCAGGGGGGAGTGGGCACGTGGGGGCAGGGGGGGTTGAAGGGGGGGGTGCAGGGGGGGGCAGGCGTCTGGGGAGTAGCCTCCCTGGGGTAGAGGAGGAGGAGAGAATATGAAAGGAGGAGAGGAAAAATGAGATGAGAGGAGGAGAAAGGAGATGATTGCTATAATACACAACAGCCTACCACCAGCCCGCTCACCTCTCGGTAGGACCACTGGCCCTGTGTGTGCACTGTGCGCTGGTACTCCGCATACTGGCCAGCCGACTCCGGCTCAGAGGAGTGTCTCTGGAAGGAACAGCTGAACTGAAGGCCCCTGTCCTGAGGATGGGGGCCCAGAAGAAAGCCTCCATCTGGGCCTAGGTCTGCCTGTACAGCCGCAGTTACACTGTTGGAACGCCGGAAACGAGCCCTCCTAAAGGAGACACAACAGAGACAGAGTGGAAATACAGAGAGTGGAAATACAGAGCATGGAGATGGATAGAATTTATAGAGAGGTAAGGTGAGTGTTATCTGCTGTTCTGATGATAGTGAGGGTGTGATGATGGTGTGATGATGATGATGATGATGGTGAGGGGTGTGATGATGATGATGATGATGATAGTGAGGGTGTGATGATGGTGTGATGATGATGATGATGATAGTGAGGGGTGTGATGATGATGATGATGATGATGATAGTGAGGGTGTGATGATGGTGTGATGATGATGATGATGATGATGATAGTGATGATGATGATAGTGATGATGATGATGATTATAGTGAGGGTGTGATGATGATGGTGATGATGTTGATGTTGATGATGATGATGATGATGATGATGATGATAGTGTGGGAGTGTTGATGATGGTGATGATGATGATGATGATAGTGTGGGTGTGATGATGGTGTGATGATGATGATGATGATAGTGAGGGTGTGATGTTTATTATAACCAGGTGTTAGAAGGGTAAATAAATGTCCCTGGCTCCAACATGCCTTTCAAATGAATGAGTTGGTATGAAGCTTAACAGAAGTACAGTACTGACTGTTCATTTGAATTGGGTATATTGGAGTGGAGGGAAAAATAAAAACAGGAGGAAAGAGGGGCTTTGAGGAATTGGTTTTAGAGACCCATGGGTCCAGGGGTGGTCCAGGAGGGTAGTGGGCCCCATGAGTAAAGTTGGGGCTGGGGTTAAAGTGGGTTAGGGTTAAAGTGGGGGCTGGGGTTAAAGTGGGGGCTGGGGTTAAAGTGGGGGCTGGGGTTAAAGTGGGTTAAAGGGGGTGAGGGTTAAAGGGGGTTAGGGTTTGGGTTTGGGTTAGGGGGAGTGTGGGAGTGAGTACCTCTTGTTGTCCTCCACCTGCACCCCTACAGAGTGGACTTCTCTCAGGGCCTCAGCCTCGGATTCTGACAGGGTCTCTGAGCTGTCCACCTGAAACACACACACACCTGTTAAAAGGACTGTACAGTTACAATTGTACAACCCTCTACCCCCCTAACCCCCCATTAGCCCCCTCTCACCTGCACAGCAATGGACGGCCTCCACCTGTGTCCTCTCCCGTCCTCCTGCCCCACCGTTCCTCCTCCAGACCTGCAGAGGGCCATGCTGTTCTGCGGGAGGGATGCCTTCCCCAGGCTGTCCCCCGCCCTCCCCCCCCTGCCCCCCCTTCCCCCTGGCCCCTCCAGCAGGCTGTCAGCTGAGCCGCTGTGCCTGTTCCTCATGGTCCCACCGCCCACGTAGGGCACCAGCTCCCTGGACCCTCCTTCCAGGCTCTCTGCTGAGTTACTGTGCTGCCGGCCGTGTCCCCCGCGTGGAGTGCTCCCTGTGTAGTAGCCCCCTCCCGCCCTGGAGGTCCGCCCAGAGGAGGGGCCCTCGGAGCCCCCCAGGTCCACCGAGTTGCTGTGCTGCCTGGGGTGTCGGGGCCCCAAGCCTTGTGGGGCCTGTTGGGACTGGGAGGGTGGAGGCTGGCCTGTGCTCTGGAA
This sequence comes from Plecoglossus altivelis, assembly GCA_036571765.1. Lineage (NCBI taxonomy): Eukaryota > Metazoa > Chordata > Actinopteri > Osmeriformes > Plecoglossidae > Plecoglossus > Plecoglossus altivelis. Next base: position 14,889,059 of record BROE01000011.1, read on the forward strand.
GTAGGCATCCTGGGTGGACTCTGTGGAGCTTTGAGCATGCACAGACAGAGAGGACTTGGACATGCGTGGGGGGAGGGGGGGAGGGGGTCCACCCTTGCAGCCGGGGAAGACTGGAGGGAGGACAGGTGGAGGGAGGACAGGTGGAGGGAGGACAGGTGGAGGGAGGACGGGGGAGGTGAGAGAAATATTTTGAATTTCAACCAACAGCAGATGGGAGACTTTATTGACAGTAAGTGACAGAGGGGGGTGGAGCCTTACAGTAGGACAGAGGGGGGTGGAGCCTTACAGTAGGACAGAGGGGAGGGAGGGATTTTCAAAGAGGAAAGAAGAAAGAGAGAGAGAGAGAGAAAGAGGAGGGACACAGATGCCATAACTGCCACTAGTCACATGACTGGTTCTCTAACTTTACTTATTTTTTAAGACTATGAAGCAATTTCCTGAGAAGAATATTAAACCCGAGAGGAATATTAAACTGAAGTGTTGAGAGCATGCAGACTATAAATATCTCCCTCTCTCCGTTTCTCTTCCTCACACTTTCTCTCCCTCTCTCTTTCACTCTCTCTCTCTCCCTCCCTCTCTCTTTCTCCCTCTCTTTCCCTCTCTCTTTCACTCTCTCTCTCCCTCTCTTTCACGCTCTCTCACTCCCCATCTCCCTCTCCCTCTCTTTCACATTCTATCTACTTATTTCCCTCTCTCTCCATCTCTCCCTCTCTTTCACACCCTCTCCTCTCTTCTTTATTTTCAAACTGCCGGTCTCCAAGACGTGATGAGGCTCCAGGGAGACAAGCTCCCTGCAGTGAATGTGTGTGCATGTGTGTGTGTGTGCGTGTGTGTGTGACACGTCTCACCGGCTTTTACATGTCTCAGTGGAATTTGCAGGTCTAAGAAATATCAGCCCTTTAAAGGACCAACGATCGTGCTGTAGAACACACACTGTGGACAGGAGGAGCTGTCTGATAGGGAAGGGAGGGAGGACAGATAACAGGGACTGAAGGAGAAAGGTAGAAAGCAGGAGAGAAGAAGAAAAACAAAGAAGACGAGAGTGCAGGTGAGAGACAAGGATGGTAGAAGGAGAGGAGGAGAGAGAAGGATGAAGGCAGGGGAGAGGAGGAGAAGGATGAAGACAGGGGAGAGGAGGATCAAGGCAGGGGAGAGGAGGAGAAGGATGAAGGCAGGGGAGAGGAGGAGAGAGGAGGATGAAGGTAGGGGAGAGGGATGATCTCACCAGCTCTGCTTTTTAAGCTTCCCTGAGGACCTGACATGGAGAAGACAGACAGGCAGTCGTCGTCTTGGGAACAGCCGGCCTGGATGGCGCGGACGTAACTATGGCTACGGGTGCGGAAGGATCCGGGTAGGTCGAGGGCCTCCACAGCAGGGGACTCTGGCCCCCCAAACATGCTCTCACACACCACCTCAAACTGCCGGCTCAAACTAGCCCCAAGCTGGAAACACAGAGCACAAGGTAAAGAAGTTAGGTAGTGTGTCCACCTGCCTGTGTTTACAGACTCTCTCACACAAACTCTCTCATACTCTCTCTCTCTCTCTCGCTCTCTCTCTCTCTCCCTCTCTCTCTCTCCCTCTCACAAACACACACACACTCTCTCTCTCTCCCTCTCACAAACACACACACACTCTCTCTCTCTCTCTCTCCCTCTCACAAACACTCTCTCTCTCTCTCTCCCTCACACACACTCACTCTCTCTCTCTCTCTCCCTCTCACACACACTCACTCTCTCTCTCTCTCTCTCTCTCCCTCTCACACACACACACTCACTCTCTCTCTCTCACACACACACTCACATTCTCTCTCTCAAACACACACTCTCTTAAGCACACACTCACATTCTCACACACATGCTCGCTCTCTCTCTCTCACACACACACACACATGCTCCCTGTCTCTCTCACACACACACACACGCACACACACTCTCTTACACAATGTTGAAGGTGAAAAGTGCTACCTGTGTGCTGGTGAGAGAGCGAGTGTAGCTACGAGATCGACTGTGGCTCTTTGGATGGGAGTCTGTACACTGCTGACAGGAGGACCTGGAAACACACCCTGCTGGGTTACATTTACACACTCGAAAACATGAGAATGTGCTTGAAAATGTGTGGATGTGCTTATAAGGATGTGAATGTGCTTGGAAATCTGTATGGATGTGCTTATAAGGATGTGAATGTGCTTGGAAATGTGTGGATGTGCTTATAAGGATGTGAATGTGCTTGGAAATCTGTATGGATGTGCTTAAAATGATGTGTGAATGTGCTTGAAAATGTGTGTGGATGTGCTTGAAAACGTGGGTGTGAGTGGGTGCTTTTGTATGTGTGCATGCATGCGTGTGTATGTGTGTGTGTGTGTGTGAGAGAGAGAGTGTGTGTTTGTGAGAGTGTGTGAGTGTGTGCGTGAGAGTGTGTGCGTGACAGTGTGTGTGTGTGAGTGTGTACGTGAGAGTGTGTGCGGAGAGAGTGTGCGTGAGAGTGTGTGTGTGTATGAGAGAGTGTGTACTGAGCCCTACTTGGGGTTGCTGGACCTGTGATCCATGCTGACGGACCTCCTAAAGGCATCTCTCTGGGCAAGGGCGGAGGCCCTGGGTGAGGCTGGGGGGAGGGCTGGGGTCGGGGGTGAAGCCTGAGGGCTGTCCTCCCCGCTGTCTTCATCCCCCATTGCTTTGATGTAGCTGCCGCTCCTCATCCTCCTGCAGGGGATCTCCCCAGGGAACACGCCCCACTCATCTGAAGGAACCTGACACACGCACACCGGCAGATACACACACACACACACACACAAATACACACACAGGTAGACACCCCCACACACACAGGTAGACACACACACAGGTAGACACACACACAGGTAGACACACAAATACACACACAGGTAGACACACAAATACACACACAGGTAGACACACACACACACAGGTAGACACACACACACACACACACACAGGTAGACACACACACACACACACACAGGTAGACACACACACACACACACACAAACACAGGTAGACACACACAAAAGTAGACACACACATAAGTAGACACAAACAGGTAGAAACACACACACAGGTAGATACACACAGATACACACAAGAGAATGCACACACACATAACATGGAAGTGTCATTACTGTAATCTTGTTTTCATAGTGTTATGCATACGGGTTAATCACCTAACTAAACCAACATCAAATGTTATTACAGTCTGCTAATCACCTTACTAGCCCATCATCACAGGTTATCACAGTCAGTTAATCACCTAGCTAACATCACAGGTTAATACAAGATGGCAGATGTTCAGCTGGTAATACCAGGAAGATGTACAGAATTCTGATGCATCATCTACAGGTTGTGTTATGAGGAACCTGCTTCAAGATACCAGAACCTGCTTCAAGATACCAGAACTTGCTTCAAGATACCAACATATGTGAACCTGTCAGAGAACCCTACAAAATGTAAACCTGACAGAGAACCCTACACAGTGTAAACCTGACAGAACCCTACACAGTGTGAACCTGTCAGAGAACCCTACACAGTGTAAACCTGACAGAGAACCCTACACAGTGTGAACCTGTCAGAGAACCCTACACAGTGTGAACCTGTCAGAGAACCCTACACAGTGTGAACCTGACAGAGAACCCTACACAGTGTGAACCTGTCAGAGAACCCTACACAGTGTAAACCTGACAGAGAACCCTACACAGTGTAAACCTGTCAGAGAACCCTATACAGTGTGAATCTGACAGAGAACCCTACACAGTGTGAACCTGACAGAGAACCCTACACAGTGTGAACCTGACAGAGAACCCTACACAGTGTGAACCTGTCAGAGAACCCTACACAGTGTGAACCTGACAGAGAACCCTACACAGTGTGAACCTGTCAGAGAACCCTATACAGTGTGAACCTGACAGAGAACCCTACACAGTATGAACCTGTCAGAGAACCCTACACAGTGTACAATGCAGTGCCCCCTGCAGGAGCACCCTGACCCTTTCATTTGACCCCTGAACCTTCCACCAGAACCTTACCTCTGCCTCTGTTGTGCTTAGACTGTATGCGGATCACTTCAGTGGTTACCACGACACACACAAACACACTGACATATATCTGTATGTGCATGCACATGCACACATGTAGCATACTCTTAAGAAACACCAACTTGCACACACATACATGCTGCACCAGAGAGCAGTAGTGAGGATGGGGAGAAAGAGAGTTGGAGACTTACAGAGAGAGAGAAACTCTGACAACTAGAAAAACACTGATACAGCGAGAGGTAGTGAAGGAGGGAGAGTGAAATAAGGGGGAGGAAGAGGAAGGGAGAAATATGGGGGAAGAAAGGGAGCAAGAGAAGGAGAGGGAGAGAGAAGGAGAGGGAGAGAGAAGGAGAGGGAGAGAGAAGGAGAGGGAGAGAGAAGGAGAGGGAGAGAGAAGGAGAGGAAGAGAGAAGGAGAGGAAGAGAGAAGGAGAGGGAGAGGAAAGGAGAGGGAGAGAGAAGGAGAGGGAGAGAGAAGGAGAGGGAGAGGAAGAGAGAAGGAGAGAGAATGAGAGGGGGAGAGAGAAGGAGAGAGAAGGAGAGGGAGAGAGAAGGAGAGGGAGAGATAGGGAGGTAAGCAGACTGCCAGAACCAAAAAGAGACAGACATATTCACTATCATCAGTAAAAAGAGACAGACATATTCACTATCATCAGTAAAAAGAGACAGACATATTCACTATCATCAGTAAATAGAGACAGACATATTCACTATCATCAGTAGAAAGAAACAGACATATTTTCTCCCAGTATATTTGTGTGTGCACGTGTTCTTGTGTGTGTGAATGTTTGTGCAAGCGTGAGCCACTCATGTACACACACTATGTACATATGTAACACGTGCACACATGTTAATCCTGGGTGTATGGCTTTGTCCAGCCAAATGTGTTTTTAAAGGTCATCACTTTAAAGTGATGATCCACTTTCAACTCTCCATCTTCAACTCTCTCCCCTCTCCAGCAGCCAGAGTTTACTAACTCACTATCCTACTGCTTGATACCCCTTTCTTTCTCTCCTCCCTTCTTTCACCTCCCCAACAGGAGGCAGGAGAGAGAGAGGAGGCAGGAGAGAGAGAGGAGGCAGGAGAGAGAGAGGAGGCAGGACAGAGACAGGAGGCAGGAGAGAGACAGGAGGCAGGAGAGAGACAGGAGGCATGAGAGAGACAGGAGGCATGAGAGAGACAGGAGGCATGAGAGAGACAGGAGGCATGAGAGAGACAGGAGGCATGAGAGAGACAAGAGGCAGGAGATAGAGGATGCAGGAGAGAGAAGAAAGGAAATATAGGAGGAGAGCAGGAGAGAGGAGGCAGGAGAGAGAAGAAAGGAAATATAGGAGGAGAGCAGGAGAGAGGAGGCAGGAGAGAGAAGAAAGGAAATATAGGAGGAGAGCAGGAGAGACAGATGGAGATTTGCCTCAGTGTTGGCTCTCTGCCCTCATCTCAGAGCTGTCAGTCAACACGCTCAGCATCCCCTCTCATAGCACATCCTCTCACCCTCTCATCCCTTACCCTCTCATCCCTCATATCCTCTCACCCTCTCATCCTCTTACCCTTTCATCATGTGTGTGTGTGTGTGAGTGCTTGTGTGAGCATGTATGCATGTGTGTGTAAGTGATTGTACATGTCTGTGTGTATGAGAATGTTTGTGTGGATGTAAGTGTCTCAGTTGGTTCATCCCAACAGTACTGTAATCTGATCCTCTCAGTCAGTCTAGACCATGACTGTCACACACACCTGCAGGTAGTGGAAGTTTCTCTCCTTCATTTTGGTGTCCATGGGAACCAGAGCCTTGTCCAGGGCCCCGCCCCTAGCAGAGGGGTACACCTCTCGAGCCTGGCTCACCGTCATGGCTGACCAGGTGCTTCTCTTCAGAGAGGCTCCACCCCCCTCGCCTCCTGCCAGCATCATGCTGGTACATGCCATGCACTCCCCTTGAGTGGGAGCAGCCAGTGACCCCTGCACCCCCCCTCCACCTCCTCCTCCACCTCCTCCTCCCCCCCCTCCAGCTCCTCCTCCTCCCCCTCCACCTCCTCCTCCCCTGGGTTTCCTCAGTGTCAGCTCCTGTATGGCAGAGTCCAGACTCTCGTGGCCTGCCAGATAGCCCCGCCCCCCCCTGGGACCGCCCCCAGTAACCAGGAAGCTGCTGTCGCTGTCCAGGTTGTCATCGGAGCTCCACCACCCCGCTGTTCTGCTGCGGTGTCGCCGGCCAGATTCGTGCCGGGAGTCTCCACTCCTGCTGCGCTCGCGGGACTTGCAGCGCCGGGTGGAACGAGACTGATGGCCAGGGCCTCCCCCCTCCTCCCCCCCACTGCGCCGCCCACCCTGGTACTCCCCTGCTCCGCGCGTGCCATTGTGTTCCCGCTTGGATGGTGCCTCCAGTGAATGGGACTTTGCAAAGAGTCGCTGGACAGAGTGGACAAGGTGGCGAATGCGAGAGGGGCTGTCACTGCGCTGCTCCCCGCTGGCCGAGCGCTGGTACTGCAGCGTGTGGAAGCCATCTGGCTGGAAGGGAAGCTGCTTCTCAAACTGCTCCAGCAGGCCTGCAGGGATCCGCTGCACCTTTCCCCCAGGACCCACCACTGTGGTCAGGCACTCCTCGCATGAGTCGTACCCCTGCAGGGGGGGGTGCTGGCTGGGGTGAGAGCGTGGAAAGGTCCCCCCCCCAGAGTGGGTGTGGTTCCTCTGCAGGGCCAGGGGCTCTGGGGGGCCCCCTGGGGGGTAGTACGACTGGTCCTGGTAGTGTTCAGAGGGGTGGTGGTGATGATAGTCCCTGCCCGCCCTGGGCTCGCCATCCTCGGGCATGCAGTGGCAAGGCCCTCCCCCAGAGGAGTGTTGGGAGAGGCTCCGGCTGGCCTGGCTCCTCATGGGGGCATGGTGGGCCGGCCGGGCCGACAGGGGGCGCTGTGGGCGCGACAGGGCTGCACCAGACTCACCTGAAAGCAAAGAAGAAGAAACCATTGGTTGGATGCCAAATGACTTCTGAAAACAGTAAATATGTGTGTGAGTAAGTGGGGCAGAGCGAGAGAGGAACAGTGAGATAGAGAGAGTGACATAGACAGACAGAGTGAGTAAGTGAGAGAAAGCGAAGAGACAGAGACAGAGAGACAGAGTGAGAGCGACAGAGAGACAGAGAGACAGAGTGAGAGCGACAGAGCGACAGAGAGACAGAGAGACAGAGTGAGAGCGACAGAGAGACAGAGTGAGAGCGACAGAGAGACAGAGTGAGAGCGACAGAGAGACAGAGTGAGAGCGACAGAGCGACAGAAAGACAGAGAGACAGAGTGAGAGCGACAGAGAGACAGAGTAAGAAGAGACAGAGGTAGAGAGATCCACACAGACACTGAAAAGGCATTAACCTTTAAAAGTGAAAACTCCAGAGAACCCAAATTTCAAACTTCACACATTTGTGTTTGAAAACTGCTCCAATCTATAGGCTGGTGAGATTCCCTCAGTTCTTGTTTTAGCATCCTAGCCAGGACTGATAAATCACTCCCTTTCAATACCTTACTCTGGAGCACAAGCAAACATTTGGACAACTCCAACCCAACTCATCCTTAAACCATCAAACCTAACTTAACCAACCCATCAATTCACTGCAGGTACATGGAGAAGGTAACTACACCATGGACTGAAATGCTCTGTGAAATTCACCAGGTTCTGATATAGACTCTGTGTTCTGCATATTTCAGACCATCTAAGCTGTGTAGATAAAAACTGATCCAGAAACAATCACACAGAAGCCATCACACATAACCCTAACCCATCCTCCATATCTATACTGCAAGGAAACGGGGAGAGAGAGAGGGAAAGAGGGAGGGAAAGGGAGACATAGAGAGGGGGAAAGAGAAAGAGTGAGAGAAAGGGAGAGAGAGAGGGAGAGAGAAAGAGTGAGAGTGAGAGAAAGGGAGAGAGAGAGGGGGAAAGAGAAAGAGAGAAATGACAGATGCTGAGTGATGTTCTGTTCTCCTTGATTGGCTGAATTAGAGCTTCTAACCAGGAAGTTCTAGAGATCCAGCTGTCATTGGTGCATCTGTGACAACAAGCTTTTCTGAATGAGATCCATGAGGAGGACACAAGCTGGAAGGGCGGAGTGTGTGCGTGTGCCTTTGTGTGTGTGTGTGTGCCTTTGTGTGTGTGCATGTGTGTATTTGTCTCTGTGTGTATGTATCTGTACCTGTCTATGTGTGTATGTGTGTGTGTGTGTATGTGTGTGTGTGTGTGTATGTGTATGTGTGTGTGCGTGTGTGTATGTGTGTGTGTATGTATCCTGCTCTCTCTCAACCTCACTCTCACCTGCTTTCTCTCAAACCATCTCACCTTTCTCTCTTTCTCCATCTCTCTTCTTCTCTCCACTTTGCCCGACCTCTCTCACCCTCTCTCTCTGTATAGCTTCCTCTTTCATCTCTCTTCTTCTCTCCACTTTGCCCGACCTCTCTCACCCTCTCTCTCTGTATAGCTTCCTCTTCTCTCCACTTTGCCCGACCTCTCTCACCCTCTCACTCTGTATAGCTTCCTCTTTCTCTCCCTTCTTCGTTCCTCCCTTTCTGTCTGCTCTTGACCTACTTCCTTCAATCCTCCAGTCAATTTCCAAGGAGCTTGTCTCTCATTCTGCTTCATTCTGCTAGTCTGCTTCATTCTGTCTCTGCTTCATTCTGTCTCTGCTTCATTCTGCTAGTCTGCTTCATTCTGACTCTGCTTCATTCTGCTTCATTCTGCTAGTCTGCTTCATTCTGCTAGTCTGCTTCATTCTGTCTCTGCTTCATTCTGCTTCATTCTGTCTCTGCTTCATTCTGCTAGTCTGCTTCATTCTGTCTCTGCTTCATTCTGCTAGTCTGCTTCATTCTGCTAGTCTGCTTCATTCTGCTTCATTCTGTCTCTGCTTCATTCTGCTTCATTCTGCTAGTCTGCTTCATTCTGTCTCTGCTTCATTCTGCTTCATTCTGCTAGTCTGCTTCATTCTGTCTCTGCTTCATTCTGCTTCATTCTGTCTCTGCTTCATTCTGCTTCATTCTGTCTCTGCTTCATTCTGTCTCTGCTTCATTCTGCTTCATTCTGTCTCTGCTTCATTCTGCTTCATTCTTTCTCTGCTTGTTCACACACAGATGCCGGTTTGAAATGAACTTGATGGCACTGGTGGGAGCACCTTAACTCAAATGTTGATGTAGATTAACAGGGTTTGGGGTGTTTTTTCTGATTGGCAGTATAACTCAAGACAGCTCTTAACTCAGTAGAAAAACTCCCTCTGTATGCCTTGTATATTCATTTTGCCGTGACGTTGTACATTACTTTTAGCGTGAGAAAGTGTGAGCAGTCCCATGGCGAATGCCTGGATTTCATTTGACCGCTAGTTAGCAAGTGACAAGGAGCAATTAATGGTTATTATTAACCAATCAAAAATCTGCATTAAAGATAATTAAATCCATCCAGAGCATTTTCTACAAAATTAAAACAGGTTACACTAGAACAATTATTAGCACTTCCACAAATACTGCAATATTTTTGAGGTCGCACAGACACAATTTTGAGAGCATATTCAATTTTAAGCCTTGCGTGTGCATAGACAAGCACACTCACACATACACACATGAAAACATTCAGGTGTGATCTGATCCCCTCAGCCAATCATTGACCTCTAATCCAGACACTGGGCTTCAGAGATGATATCAGGAAAGAGACAACTAACTGATAACATCTCTACATCGCTAACATCTCTACATCGCTAACATCTCTACATCGCTAACATCTTTACATCGCTAACATCTCTACATCGCTAACATCTTTACATTGCTAACATCTCTACATCGCTAACATCTTTACATTGCTAACATCTCTACATCGCTAACATCTCTACATCGTTAACATCTTTACACCGCTAACATATTTACATTGCTAAAATCTCTACATCGCTAACATCTTTACACCGCTGACCTAACATAAAGCAAACAGTGAATGGATTTGAGGAGACTACGCTAATGGCTAAGCTAATGCAGCCAACACTTGTCCTTTGTAATAATCTTTTCCAGACAATGTAGATAAGGCAATGTGCAGACATCATTTACAGAACACTACTGCCTGGCCTGTGCAGATTTCAACAGTTCTTCATTGTGAAAGCAGATCCATTGTGTTTGTAAGAACCAGTGAAACAGCACAATGTGGCATGGTGGTTTACAGCAGGAGAATTTTAACTCATTCACACAGCACATCATGGAGCAACAATGGGAACATTCAGTCAGACACACAGACACTGCAGTCCCATTCAGGAGGGTTAAAGATCTCTCAGGAAGCAGAGCTATTCAGCTCAGATACAACAACTGTTGTTAAAGAAGCACATGTTGAGTCCCATTCAGCTGGTTAATATGGGATATTCATTCATATGGACATTTTGACCTGTTTGAGAACAGCAGAAATAATCACCATTCTAGAAGGAGCATATTTAGTCAATAATTATAGGTAATATATAGATAGACAAGCAGAGAGACAGACAGACAGTGAGGCAGAGAGACAGTTAGACAGGCTCAGAGAGATTCTTTAATCATCTCTCTCCGCTCTCTGCCCCTTACCACCACACTTCTCCTGGATGTTTCTACAGAACAAAACCAAGGACATCCCCTTACTCACACAGTACTGTAGAACACTCAGTACTGTAAAAGACTCAGTACTGTAGAACACTCAGTACTGTAGAACACTCAGTACTGTAGAACACTCAGTAGTGTAGAACACTCTCTCAACACTGTAGAACACTCAGTACTGTAGAACACTCAGTAGTGTAGAACACTCAGCACTGTAGAACACTCTCAGAGCACTGTAGAACACTCTCAGAGCACTGTAGAACACTCTCAGAGCACTGTAGAACACTCAGTACTGTAGAACACTCTCACAACACTGTAGAACACCCTCACGGGACTGTAGAACACTCAGTACTGTAGAACACTCTCAGAGCACTGTAGAACACTCACAACACTGTAGAACTCTCTCACAGCACTGTAGAACACTCACAGCTCTCTAGAACACTCTCACAACACAGTGGAACACTCTTACAACACAGTGGAACACTCTCACAACACAGTGGAACACTCTTGCAGCACAGTGGAACACTCTTGCAGCACAGTGGAACACTCTTGCAGCACAGTGGAACACTCTTACAGCACAGTGGAACACTCTCACAACACAGTGGAACACTCTCACAACACAGTGGAACACTCTTGCAGCACAGTGGAACACTCTTGCAGCACAGTGGAACACTTGTGCAGCACAGTGGAACACTTGTGCAGCACAGTGGAACACTCTTGCAGCACAGTGGAACACTCTTGCAGCACTGTAGAACACTCAGTGCTGCAGAACATTCTCATAGCACTGTAGGACAAACAGCACTGTAGAACACTAACGGCACTGTAGAACACTAACAGCACTGTAGATCACCCACAGCAATGTAGAACACCCACAACTCTCTGGAACACTCACACAGCACTGTGGAACACTCACAACACTGTAGAACACTAACAGCACAGTAAAACACCCATAGTGCTGTAGAAAACTCTCACTTCACTGTAAAACACTAACAGCACTGTAAAACACCCATAGTGCTGTAGAAAACTCTCACTTCACTGGTAAAAACACGAACAGCCACTGTAAAACACCCATAGTGCCTGTTAGAAAAACTCTCATCACTGTTAAAACACTAACAGCCACAGGGTAAAAACACCCATAGTTGGCTGCAGAAAACTCTCACTTCACTGTAAACACTAACAGCACAGCTTAAAACACCCATAGTGCTGTAGGAAAAACTCTCACTTCACTTGTAAAACACTAACAGCACTGTAAAAACACCCATAGTGCTGTAGAAAAAACTCTCACTTCACTTAAAACACTAACAGCACTGTAAACACCCATAGTGCTGTAGAAAAACCTCTCAACTTCACTGTAAAAAACACTAACAGGCCACAGTAAAACACCCATAGTTGCTGTAGAAAACTCATCACTTCCACTGTAAACCACTAACAGCACAGTAAAACACCCATCCAGTGCTGTAGAAAAACTACTCACTTCACTGTAAAACACTAACAGCCCACAGTAAAACACCCATTAGTGCTGGTTAGAAAAACATTCTCACTTTACACTGTAGAACACTAACGGCACTGTAGAACACTAACAGCACTGTAGAACACTAACAGCACTGTAGATCACCCACAGCAATGTAGAACACCCACAACTCTCTGGAACACTCACACAGCACTGTGGAACACTCACAACACTGTAGAACACTAACAGCACAGTAAAACACCCATAGTGCTGTAGAAAACTCTCACTTCACTGTAAAACACTAACAGCACAGTAAAACACCCATAGTGCTGTAGAAAACTCTCACTTCACTGTAAAACACTAACAGCACAGTGGAACACACTTACAGCACTTTAGAACACAAACAGCACTTTAGAACACCCACAGCTCTCTGGAACACTCACGCAGCACTGTGGAACACTCACAACACTGTAGAACAGTGACAGCACTGTAGAACACTAACAGCACTGTAAAACACTCACAGTGCTGTAGAAAACGATCACAGCACTGAATAGGAAAAGCGCTTTATGCTGACTCTGAGTTTGCACAAAGCACACTCAGTTTAAAAGATGCTAAACTGTTCGTAGGTAGTATCTACATTGCTTTGTCTTTGGATGAGGTCTTTGTATTGTCCTTGCTCTGTGTAGAGAGACTCAGAGGTATTAAACACACACAAACTCTTGAGTGTTGCTAGGTTACTGCATGAACTAGGTTACAACATGTAGAGCAGATTTCCATAATGAGTTTCCATGACATCCTGATAACGGTCGATCTAAACTGCCTGGTCAAATCAATACACATGATCAGCCTTCACATTCACCCCACATAATCCTTTCTGTATGTGTGTCTGCTGTTCCACCCATTATCCTTTATGTATCCATCCTCTTTGCATGTACAGATTTGCATTATGAATATGCATGTGTGGAACAATATGTCTGTGTAACCCTGTGTTTTATTTTGATGCCTGCTTCTATGAAGCTCTGCTAGACATTGCTCCCATTTCCATCCCTCCCCTCTCCATCTCTCCATTCCTCTTCTACCTTCTCCATCCCTCCATCTCTACCCAACATCATTATGATCATGTCCTCCTCCTCCTCGTCTCCTCTAGTCTTACTGTACAGCTCAGATGTTTGTATAATGCCATATTCCCATATTAATGTGAACATAGTTAGAGGGGGCATAATTAAATAATAACATGAAATTGCATTACTGTAGCTGCAATAATAACATCTAATTACATTGTTATAACTGCAATAATAACATTTTATTGCATTATTGTAACTGGAAAACAAAGGATTGTATTTGTCCTCACATCACGCACTAACACTAAACACTGATACTACACAATGACACCACACTGACACTACACAACACTACACACTGACACTACACAACACTATACACTGACACTACACAACACTACACACTGACACTACACATGCACAAGTATACACAAATGCATCCATGCAGGTATACACAAACACAAACAAACACACACTGGTACATGAACATGTACATGTACTTACACACAGGTGTGCATAATGACGCACACACACACACATACACTACCCACACACGCACACACGCACACAAACACAAACACACACACACGCACACACACATAAACACACACAAACACTCACGCACACAAACACTCACACACACACACACACACACACACACATACACACCCTCCTGAATGTGTCACTTGCTTTCTCAGCTTCTATCTGCTTTCACAGCTGAGGTTCTGTTGCTATGAGCGACAGAGTTTCTCAAAGGGGACTCTTATTGGTCAGTGCTACAGCCTTGTTCATATGTGTGTGTGCTTGTGTATTACGGCGTGTGTGTGTGTGTGTGTGTGCTTGTGTATTACGGCATGTCTGTGTGTGTGTGTGTGTGTGCTTGTGTGTGTGTGCTTGTGTATTACAGCATGTCTGTGGGTGTGTGTGCTTGTGTATTACGGCATGTCTGTGTGTGTGTGTGTGTGTGCTTGTGTGTGTGTGTGCTTGTGTATTTGTGTATTACGGCATGTCTGTGTGTGTGTGTGTGCGTGTACTTGTGTATTACGGCATGTCTGTGTGTGTGTGTGTATGTGCTTGTGTATTACGGCATGTCTGTGTGTGTGTATGTGTGTGAGTGTGCGTGTGTGTGTGCTTGTGTATTATGGCATGTCTGTGTGTGTGTGTGTGTGTGCTTGTGTATTACGGCATGTCTGTGTGTGTGTATGTGTGTGTGTATTACGGCATGTCTGTGTGTGTGTGTGAGTGTGTGTGAGTGTGTGTGTTTATGTGTGTGTGAGTGTGTGTGTGTGTGTGTTTCATCAACAAGGTCCAGATCTCCCAGCTGCCACTAACATGAGTCCATCACTCACTTGTCATTACACTTTTCTTTATATCGTCTTAGATTTCTATGGTATATTTTCTATAATATGTATTGTATATATACATTTATATATTGTGTGTATGTATATTCTATATTTATATGTAAAACTACTATATGTTTACCAAATGCACCTCTCTGTTTGTCTAAACTTACCTGAATAAATCTGATTATGATTTTGCTACATAGTTTAGTGTACACCTCCCTTTCACCCTCCCCTCTGCCCATCTGAAGCATTCGCTCAGTTAGTTTTTCTTAAAGTAAATACAACCTTAATCTCATTCAAACATTCAACAATTTCCATCTTTGTATGGAGAGACATTTCTTTACTTCCATTATGCTGGGCACCACCAGAAACTCTTCTTCACTTAGTGATGTTCACTCAGTGGCTCAGTTACAACTGCACTCTATATGTTGAATACTCTGAGTGGGCACACATCTCCAATGCTATGAATACCATGCTTGTTTTAGGTCTGTACTTCCTGTTGTTCACCTTAGTAATATTGTACTTCCTGTTGTTCACCTTTGGTAACAGTGTACTTCCTGTTGTTCACCTTACGTAGCATGGTACTTCCTGTTGTTCACCTTAGGTAATATTGTACTTCCTGTTGTTCAACTTAGTAATATTGTACTTCCTGTTGTTCACCTTTGGTAACAGTGTACTTCCTGTTGTTCACATTAGGTAGCATGGTACTTCCTGTTGTTCATATTAGGTAACACTGTACTTCCTGTTGTTCACCTTAGGTAATACTGTACTTCCTGTTGTTCACCTTAGGTAATACTGTACTTCCTGTTGTTCACCTTAGGTAATATTGTACTTCCTGTTGTTCACCTTAGTAACATTGTACTTCCTGTTGTTCACTTTAGTAACATTGTACTTCCTGTTGTTCACCTTTGTAACATTGTACTTCCTGTTGTTTAGCTTAGGTAACATTGAGATATGCTCTGTACTTATGAATTTAAGGAGCCCTCAATCTTCCAAGTCTGACAGTGATGTTGTATTGACAGTGTTTATACTAGGCTGGTGTTTAGACAAGAGGCAAAGGAAGACAAAAAGAAAGACTCACAGACTGACTGCTTGCTCACTTGTTCAGTCTGTGTGTCTGAGTGTGGAGGCTGTCAATCAACAATTAGTAAAAACAGCTGAGGCCTCAAAACAACATCCCTGAACAAAGAAGAGAAACAGAGAGGAGAGTGATAGACGGGGGAGGGGGAGGAGGAGAGAGAGGAGGGGGTATTTAAAAACAGTGATTATGGTGGAGTGCTGGAGCGAGGAGGTTATAGAGGACCTTTGGAGCATCCTTGGTTTGGGGACAGCGGGTTGGTAGAGGTGTCCTTTATATCATACTGGTGTGTAATCAGAGTGAACACTTCTAATTATACAATTAATCACAATCACTTCTAATAACCACATTAGCTCCACTCTGTTCATGGAAAAACACACACACAAACACTCACACACTCACACACACACACACACACACACACACACAGGCACTCTCACACACACTCACACACTCACACACTCACACATGCACTCTTACACACACTCACACATGCACTCTCTCTCTCTCACACACACACACACACGCATATACACACTTTCACAAATGCACACACACTCACACACGCATACACACACAAACACTCACACACTCACACACACAAACACACTCACACAAACACTCACACACTCACACACTCACGCATGCACTCTCACACACACACACACACACACACACGCATATACACACTCACAAATGCACACACACTCACACACGCATACACACACTCACACATGCACACATACACACACATGCTCACTCACACACACACTGACACACACACATGCTAACAGACACATGCACACACGCACACACATTTCTCTCCATAACTCTAACTGTTACTGACGAGCCATGACGTTTTCCATTCCTATTCTGGATGCAGCTCTGACATGTCGGCTCCTCTAAGCTCTTAGGGCACCATGAAACTGGAGCCATTTTGGGGTCCTCACATCACTAATGACCCTGACATCAAGTCAGGCAGTGCAGCCAGATGTGACCGACTACAAATACAACAAATAACACCTGAGTGAAGCACAGAAACAACCTGGCAAAGCTTAGGAGAGGGGGGGAGACAGAGGGGGGAGTCAGAGGGGGGAGACATGTCGGTAGAGGGGGAGAGGGAGAGAGGATAATAGGGGGAGGGGAAGACACACAGAGAACACACAGAGAGACGCAAACATGTATTAACTCAAAGAGACACACACAGTCACACAGTCACACACACTAACACACACAGACTTACACACACTCACACACACTCACCACACCCATAGTATCCCTCTGTCCTCCATCTCCAGAGTCACAGGCATACCGGTAGCAATAGCAGAGCCTCAAATGGATCTTTCAGATCCCCACTAACAAGACAAAAAGTTTTCATTCAAGAATGTGTGTTGGCTAGTGTGGTGGGGGGCCAGGAGAGTGTAGTGGGGCCCGGGGGCCAGGAGAGTATGGTGGGGGCCAGGAGAGTATGGTGGGGGCCAGGAGAGTATGGTGGGGGCCAGGAGAGTATGGTGGGGGCCAGGAGAGTATGGTGGGGGCCAGGGGCTAGGAGGGAGGTGCGTGGGCCAGGAGGAGTGTGGGTGCGGGGCCGGTGGCTGAGCGAGAGTGCGGTGGGGGCCTAGGAGAGTAGTGTGGTGGGTGGCCGGGGGGCTGTGGGTGTGGTGAGGGGCCAGGAGAGTGTGGTGGGGGCCGGGGGCCGGGGGCTAGGAGAGTGCGGTGGGGGCCAGGAGAGTGTGGTGGGGGCCGGGGGCTAGGAGAGTGCGGTGGGGGCCAGGAGAGTGTGGTGGGGGCCGGGGGCCAGGAGAGTGTGGTGGGGGCCAGGGGCCAGGAGAGTGTGGTGGGGGCCAGGAGAGTGTGGTGGGGGCCGGGGGCTAGGAGAGTGCGGTGGGGGCCAGGAGAGTGTAGTGGGGGCCAGAGGCCAGAGGAGAGTGTAGTGGGGGTCAGGAGAATGTGGTGGGGGCCAGGAGAGTGTGGTGGGGGCCGGGGGCTAGGAGAGTGCGGTGGGGGCCAGGAGAGTGTAGTGGGGCCAGGAGCGCAGCCAAAAGTCAGACGGTGAGCTGCCGGGGTCAGGGAGGAGCGGTGTGGTCGCGGGCAGGAGGAGTTAGTGGGGGCCGGGCCAGGAGATATGGTGGAGGCCAGGGAGAGTATGGATGGGCCGGAGGGCAGCGGAGAGGTGGGGTGGGGTGGGGGTGGGGGTGATGGTAATGGGGTGGGGGTTTGATGGTGATGAGGGTGGGGCTGATGAGGGGGAAGAGTGGGGTGGGGTGGGGGGCCAGGAGAGTGTGGTGGGGGCCGGGGGCCAGGAGAGTGTGGTGGGGGACCGGGGGGCAGGGAGGGCCCCAGAGAGCCCTCAGCACAGTGCCCCATATCAACAGCCTGCCGCCTGCTGTTACCCATGGGGCCTAGGGGTAGCCTGGAGTGTCATGTGACCAGGCCCAGTGCTGGTGCTCCAGTTTCACAAGGACATACGGATTGTTCCATTATTCAACATTGGAGGGGGGGGGGGAGTGGCTCCATCCATCAGAACCCTTCCATTGTTCATCATTGTGGTGGACCATATAGCAGAATGTTTCCTAGATACTGTGGATGTCAGGGAATCACACTGTGACACTGGGCAATGTGTGGGAATAGACTGGATGCAGTTTTCAACAAGCCTAAGGTACCTTGCACCCACACACCCACACAGACCTGTCTAGTCATGTCTTATTTGCAGAGAAGATTACAGAAAACAACTGTTCTCATATGCACACACATTCATACAATCACACACTTACATGGACACACACACATGGACACATAGTGCTTACATGTATGTTACATGGCAGCACATGTCTCATCCCACAGACCTCATCCCACAGACCTCATCCCACAGACCTCATCCCAGACCTCATCCGAGACCTCATCCCTGACCTCATCCCTGACCTCATCCCACAGACCTCACCCCACAGACCTCATCCCAGATCTCATCCGAGACCTCATCCCTGACCTCATCCCTGACCTCATCCCACAGACCTCACCCCACAGACCTCACCCCACAGACCTCATCCCACAGACCTCATCCCAGACCTCATCCCAGACCTCATCCCTGACCTCATCCCTGACCTCATCCCAGACCTCATCCCACAGACCTCATCCCAGACCTCACCACACAGACCTCATCACACAGACCTCACCACACAGACCTCATCACAGACCTCATCACTGACCTCACCACACAGACCTCATCACACAGACCTCATCCCAGACCTCACCACACAGACCTCATCCCTGACCTCACCACACAGACCTCACCACACAGACCTCATCCCTGACCTCACCACACAGACCCCATCCCTAGGAGAAGGAAAGAGGATAAACCTGTGAATGTAGAAAGTCTCATGCTCACATGTAAACATGCATGTGAGCACACAAGAAAGCTGTGGCTTACAGTCTATCGACTACCAGTGTGTGTGTATTAGCCTGCAGGTGTGCATTATTAGTGGAGACAACACAAACATGTAAACACATACACAAACATTCAAACAAACACAAATATGCAAATATGTACATACAGAAACATGCATAACTACACCTACACAAGCATGCAAACACACGTATTTACTGAACACAACTCAAAAAAACTATAGTTCCATAAACAAAGTTGTACAGCCATCCATTTATGGAGACGAACGTCTGTTGTCGTGGGAACTGAACGGCCCGTACAATCAACTCACATGGGTCTTTGCATTGTTGCCACGGTGATATGTCATGCTTGTCACAGCTGTCAGTATTGGTGCTGGGAACTGTAATTCTCCTGACTAATCTGTGTGTTTGTGTGAGTGTGTGTGAACCTGCATGTGTCTGTGTGAGTGTGTGTGCGTGGCATGCTTCATATCAAGTGGCATGACATCCATAATGTACCGAATAGGTGTGTGTGTGTGAGGCTCTGTGTGTGTGTGTTTATCTCTCCATAGAAATACACTTAACTTCATGGGGGACAATTATCCAAGGGACCCATGAGGAAACATACATACATACATACATACATACATACATACATACATACATACATACATACATACATACATACATACATACATACATACATGTGCACACATGCAAACCAGACCTGTACTAGTGTGTAGCCATGGGCCAGTATTCGATTTTGACGGTATGATAACCTTGAGAAAAAATACCCCGGTCTGACGATATTGGAAAAAAGCCCCAGCTAAGATAATAAATTCACTCCACAGCTTCACAGTCAGCACCACAGTCAGCACCACAGCTTCACAGTCAGCACCACAGTCAGCACCACAGTCAGCACCACAGCACCACAGCACCACAGTCAGCACCACAGTCAGCACCACAGCACCACAGTCAGCACCACAGTCAGCACCACAGCACCACAGTCAGCACCACAGTCAGTTCCTCATCTTTCAGCAGCTCCTCATGTTTGATACACATCCACAAACATGTTTAAACAAGCACAATACATACGATGTAAGGCTGGAGTTGACAATACATATCTGAGTGTGTATGTATGTTTATGAGTGTGTGTCCCATTAGTTCTACTTACCACAGTCTCATGAGGAAATGGTGCTCCATGTCTTTGTGATGAAATCCAGAAACTTCTACCACACTAGGAAGCAGAAAAGAAGGACAGAACAAGGGAGTCAAATTACATTGTATAAACATGCTCTCCCTTTCTGTTCCCCCTTAAGTCTCCCACTCACTGTACAGACGCCTGTCTCACTGCACAGACTGCCTGTCTAACTGCACAGACTGCCTGTCTAACTGCACAGAGTTCCTGAGTCACTGTACAGACTGCCTGTCTCACTGCACAGACTGCCTGTCTAACTGCACAGAGTTCCTGAGGTGGAATGTGACTGAATCACCAGGTCCCCAAATAAAAAGCTATTTTCTCAGATAGCATGAAGTTGTAGTGGTTAGATTAGACAGTATGTATGTGTGTGTGTGTGTGTGTGTGTGTGTGTGTGTGTGTGTATGTATTTATAAAGGGAAGGCCTGAGGAAAGAGCAGTAAGACAGGCAGGTTCCAATGTAGAACCTGCCTGTCTTACTGCCACACTGATTATTTCTCTCTGAGCTGAAACATAAAGGTTATTAACTTACAGCTTCAACCTAAAGCCTGATTCCTAATGGCCACAAGCTAAAGGCTGAATCCTAATGACTAGAGACTGGCAATACGTCTCCAATGGGTGGGGAGAAGTCTGTTGAATATGTACACCTCTGAGTGTCTTTGCGTGTATATACAACAGACATGCCCACCATCACCGCCATCTCAAGTGTGACCACTACCAGCTACAGGAACAAAAAGCTAGAGATTAACTGGTACTCACTGGTGGCCTCTACACATACCTGAGGTATGTACCTTGATCTACACTGGCTGCAGGTCCATGCATGGGACTGTATGCTCTACTCTACTGTGTTTGTTTTGATGTGTGTGTGTGGGGGGGGGGGGCTATGGTGTCCCCTGGGTGAACTGCTGTCTTTCCTGACCAGCTGTATTAGTTTCTCTCTTGAGCTGAAAACAATAGGTATTAACTTACAGCTAACAGCTGTTCTCTTATGGCACAAGCTAAAGGACTGAATCCTAATGACTAGAGCTGGCAATGGTCTCCAATGGGTGCGGAGAAGATCTGTTGTATATGTACAAACTCTGAGTGATCCTTTGGCGTGTATACAACAACAGAACATCACACCATCAACCGCCATCATAAGTGGTGGACCACTTTACCAGCCTACAGGAAACAAAGCTAGAGATTATACACTGGTACTGTGATCATCACTGGCTGCTCTACACATAACCTGATGCCTTATGTACAATTTGATCTCCAGCACTGGCTCTGCAGGTACAATGGCTGGGCTGTAGCTTCTTATCCCTCGCCGCGTGTGTCTTGTTTTTGGATGATGTTGTGTGTGGGGGGGAGGGGGGGAGGGGGAAGTAGGGGTTACAAATGGTCGATGCTGATGTGGTGATCTACTGTGGGGGGGTGGTGTACAATTGTGTGTGTGTTTTTGGTGTGTGTGTGTGGGGTTAGCGAATTATGTTGTGTATGTGGTGTGTTTGGTTGTGTGTGTGTGGGGGGGGTTAAATATGTTTGTGGTGTTTGTGTGTGTGTGTGTGGGGTGGCTGCGGGGGGGGGAGGGGAATAGGAGTACCATACTGTGGTGTGTTGTGTTTTGCTGGCGCGGGGGGTTATTCATATGGTGTGTGGTGTAATGTGTGTGTGTGTGGGGTTTCAGTACTATCTGTTCGTGTTGTGTGTGTGTGTAGTGGGGGGGGGGGGGGGTTTTTTTTTTTTTTTTTTTGTGTGTGTTTGTGTGGTTTTGTGTGTGTGTGTGTGGGGGAGGGGAGGGGCGGTTACATTGTCTTTGATGATGTTGTGGTGTGGATGTGATTGCGTGTAGTTGGGGGGAGTGGGGGGTTCATATAGTGTGTGTTTGTTGCTGTTGGAGGGGGGTTTAGAGATGTTGTGTTGTGTGTGGATGGGAGGGGCGAGGTTACGGGTTGTGTGTGTGATCTATGTGCTGTGCAACTCTCAAGCAGCATAAATTAAGCAATTTGCATCCACTTGTTATTTTGAGTCATTGGCAGGACGCTGATTGGTATGACATTGGCGTTAAATGGCGTTCGCACACGCACAGAGGACCCATACAGCATCAGCCACCTACACACACGTTACAATATCTCAGACGCGGGTTTTCGAACAACACACACAAACTAGAGATAAGGGTGGTAGGGTCAGACTGAAGTAGGGAGAAGAGGGGAAGTGAAAAATATAAAAAATAGGCCTGCAAGGATACTGGCTTCACTCTCATACAAAAACTCCCACCCAATCCTAACCCATAGTCTTAAATCTCTGACACTTTTCTGTGCTGGAACACTTGCAATGGATGACTTGAACTGAGATTTCAAGATACTTGTGCAATGTAGGCTGCAGTCTCGAATGCAACATTGAATATTGCTTTACCCAGAATTCTTTGCTGTCTGGAACAGTTCGGCCAATAGGAAGTCCTGGGCAGAGAGGTTTCTGTAATGTCGCATTGCAGGAACTCACGGTATCTCATCATCACCTTCTCTCCCCCTTCCTTCCTCCCCCTCGCTTTCTGTCTTCCGCTCTCACCCTCTCCCTCTCTCTCTCCCTCATCTCTCCCTCTCATTACAGGAGTGTTCATTAGAGCCAGTAGTTCTACGTACGACCCAGCCAGGAGGCCTAACGCAGTACAACACTGTGCTGACCACAACCCTGAGCTAAAGAAACGCACAGCCCATGAATCGATGGTTACATCTAATTAATTTATCAGCTGCTTTTATTCAAAGCGACTCATGAATAGATAAGATCAAGGAGCAGATGTGCCAGTTCTATAGTATGTTGTTGATCTACTATTTTTTTACTCGCTGCACTGCATCCACAATAAACAAACCCACAATACACAAAAACCCTCATAGACACACACACATTCACATGCAGACCAACACACAGTGACACACACACAGATACACATGCAGACCAACACACAGACAGAGGCACATACACAGATACACACACAAACACACATACAGATACACACACAGACACAGAAAGAGATATACACAGAGAGATACTGAGAGATACACAGAGATACACAAACAGACACACTGAGACAGACACAGAGAGATACACAGAGAGAGATACACACTGAGACAGACATAGAGAGATACACAGAGAGAGATACACACTGAGACAGACATAGAGAGATACACACAGAGAGATACACACTGAGACAGACATAGAGAGAGACACAGAGAGAGAGATACACACTGAGACAGACAGAGGGAGAGACACAGAGAGAGAGATACACACTGAGACAGACAGAGGGAGAGACACAGAGGGAGAGACACACTGAGACAGACAGAGGGAGAGACACATGGCCTGGACACAGTTTGAGGTAGGAAGCTCAGACAGAGAAATAGAAACATAGAAGTGAGAGAATAGGAGGTGGAAAACATGTAACAAACCTGTGGGAAAGAAAGGAAACTATCTCAATATGTGGTTCATGAAGCTTTGGCTGTGTGTGTGTGTGTGTGTGTGTGTGTGACATCAGCATAAGCACTGTTGAAACAAACACACTCCCACTGTGGTCTTTTCATCAGGTCAAGGCACTTCCAGTTCATTCTGACAGCTAGCGATATTTCATCTCTCCAGTCCAAATCCTCACCTCTTCTCCCTATCTCTCTGGATCTCCTGCCCCTTTGAATCTCTTTCTCTAGCTCACCTTAGCTCTCCCACAGTGGTTTAGCTTCACACCTTTCTTTCTCTGCACTCTCAACCTCTCTCACTTTTTCTTTCCCATTAGCTTTCTGTCTTTCTGCCTTTGTCCCCACCGAGTTTTCTCTCTTATTTTCCAACCCATTACTCTACACACGATAAGAGATAACAATTAAGCTAAATGTAACAACATCTACACTTGAAAACATAACCAGTCCAGTCTCAGATGAGCAAGAAGTTAGAATAAATTAAATTCCTTTCAGCTGGTGAACACAGCCCTACCCTCAGCACCTTAAATACTTCAATAGCTGTTAGTAGCATACTCCTGTTTTCTCCACATCGTTTAGAGAGAGACGCAGCGATACAGAGATAGGGAGAGAGAGATGTAGAAAAAGAGACAGAGAAAAATGGTGACAGAGAGACAGAGAGTAAATGAGACAGGGCATGAAATAGAGAAATAGAGATTTAAAAAGTTGAAAGACCAGGGTCCTGAATATAATAACTTTGACAAACCCCAAGCCTGATGTAAACATCACTAAAGCATCCATGTGTGTGTGTTTGTGTAAGTGTGGTGCAGTGTGGTTCTGAGTGTGTGTGTGTGTGTAAGTGTGGCTGTGTGTGAGTATCTGAGGTGTTGTGTTTTGTGTGTATTGTGTAAGTGTGGTGCAGTGTGGTTCTGAGTGTGTGTGTTTGTGTAAGTGTGGTGCAGTGTGGTTCTGAGTGTGTGTTTGTGTAAGTGTGTTTGATTGTTGTTCTGAGTGTGTGTTTGTGTAAGTGAGAGAGAGAGACATAAAGAAAAGAGAGGGAGTGTGTGTGTGTAAGTGTGGTGCAGTGTGGTTCTGAGTGTGTGTGAGTCTTGTCTGTAAAGTAGATGCTGCAAGTGTGGTTCTGAGTGTGTGTGTGTGTTGTTATTACTGTAACTGTGTGCAGTGTAGGATTCTGAGTGTCGTGTTTTGTTCGTAAGTGTCGGTTGCCAGTGTGGTTCTGAGCTGTGGTGTGTTCATGTGTTAAGTGTGCTGCAGTCCTGTGGTTCGAGCGTTGTCACTTCCCGTACGTCGAGTGTTTGTGTAAGTGTGGTGCAGTGTGGTTCTGAGTGTGTGTGTTTGTGTAAGTGTGGTGCAGTGTGGTTCCTGCATGTGGTGGTGTTGTTTGTGTAACTGTGGTGCCAGTGTGGTTCTGCA
The DNA here is from genome assembly GCA_036571765.1 of Plecoglossus altivelis. Taxonomy (NCBI): domain Eukaryota; kingdom Metazoa; phylum Chordata; class Actinopteri; order Osmeriformes; family Plecoglossidae; genus Plecoglossus; species Plecoglossus altivelis. The sequence goes on from BROE01000011.1 coordinate 14,914,033, forward strand.
GTCGTGTGTTTGTTAAGTGCTGGTGCAGTGTGTTCTGAGATGTGTGCTGTTTGTGTATAAGTTTGGTTTGCAGTGTCGGTTCTGAGTGTGTGCCATCTCAACATTTGATGTGTATGTTAACTGTGCTTGCAGTGTGGTTTCATGAGTTGTGTGTGCTATGTTATGCGTCAAAGTGTCGGTGCTCAGTGAGTGTGGTCGTTGTGTGAGTGTGCGCGTGTGTTTGTGTAAGTTGTGAGTGCAGTGTGGTTCTGCAGAGTAGGTGTGTGTGTAAGTGTGGATTTGCTAGTGTGGTTCTGAGTGTGTGTAGTATCTGTGTATAAGGTGCGTGGCCTCGCAGTGTGGTTACTGAGTGGCCTGTGATGTTATTTTTCTCAAAAAATGTGGTCGTTGTGTAAGTGGTGGTGCAAATGTGGATTCTCGTACGTGTGTGTGTTGTGTAAGTTGGTCTGCAGCATACGTAATTAGTGGTTCTGACGCGCGCTGTGTGCTGTTTGTGTTAAGTGTTCGGTGCAGTTGTTGTTACTTGTTAGGTTCATCTCAAAACGTTCATACTAACCCACTTACGTATTTTATAGCGCATATGATAAAACAGTTTAGTTGGTTGCCTTTAAGACTGTGGTTCTGCACGTGTAAGTGT
>BROE01000011.1:14915050-14984245 GCA_036571765.1 Plecoglossus altivelis
GTGTGTGTGTGTATGTTTGTGTGAGGTGTAGTGTGTTTCTGAGTGTGTGTGTGTGTGTGTGAAGTGTAGTGTGTTTCTGAGTGTGTGTGTGTGTGTGTGTGAGGTGTAGTGTGGTAATGAACACATGTGAGAGTGTTTGTGTGTGAGAGGGAAGTCTGTGTTGAATGTTGAGTGTCTTAACGTGTGTCTATGTGGTGATGAGAGGGTGAGCTGTGGTGATGAGAGGGTGAGCTGTGGTGATGAGAGAGTGAGCTGTGGTGATGAGAGGGTGACCTGTGGTGATGAGAGGGTGAGCTGTGGTGATGAGAGGGTGAGCTGTGGTGATGAGAGTCTGAGCTGTGGTGATGAGAGGGTGAGCTGTGGTGATGAGAGGGTGAACTGTGGTGATGAGAGGGTGAGCTGTGGTGATCCTTGTCTCTCTATCTCTCTCTCCCTCTCTCTATCTCTCGTCCTGTCTATCTCTCTCTCCCTCTCTCTATCTCTCGTCCTGTCTATCTCTCTCTCCCTCTCCCTTCATATTTCCAAAGCAACTGTGGAACGACACAAATTTACAAAGCCTTGTACATACTTATATTCATACACAGACATACTCACAATACAGTAATTAAACATATAATGCTCTCTCCCTCTCTACCTCTCTCCCTGTAGCCTCTCTCTTCTTCTTCTCCATTGTCTTCTCTCTCTTTCTCTCTGTATGCACTTCTATCCTAGGGATATTTGCTAAATGGATATTTGAGGTAGGCATGTTTAAGTTAGGGGTGTTTGAGGTAGGGGTATTTAAGGTAGGGCTATTTGAGGTAGGGGTGTATGAGGTAGGGGTATTTGATAATTACGGTTAGGACTAGGGTCTCTCACTTCTCTCTCTTTCTCCTTCTCCTTCTCCCCTCTCTTTCTTTCTCCTCTCTCCCCCTTTCTCTCTTTCCTCTCTCCCTCTCTTTGTCTCCTCTCTCTCCCTCACTTTTTTCTCTCTCCCCTCTCTCTCTTTCTCTCTCTCTCTCCCTCTCTCTCTTGCTCTCTCTATCTGTCTCTCTCTATCTCTTGCTCTCTGTTTTTCTCTCTAGATGAAATGCAGGCACGTCATGTTGGAATCACAGGCGTTACCACAGCCAAACATTTGCATATTTTGATTTGCTGATTTGCATACATTTGCGTGTCTAATTGCAGATTAACTGTCTTCAGTATGGCTTGCTTGATTTGTTATTGAACAAATTAATTGTGCTAAACACATTTTTCAAGGGTACCTGAGTCTGACAACTCATTGGTCTGGTGGTCTAGTGGTTACTGGTCCACTGGTTACTGGTCTAGTGGTTACTGGTCCACTGGTTACTGGTCTACTGTTTACTGGTCTAGTGGTTACTGATATACTGGTTACTGGTCCACTGGTTACTGGTCTACTGTTTACTGTTATACTGGTTACTGGTCCACTAGTTACTATTATACTGGTTACTGATCTACTGGTTACTGGTCCAATGGTTACTGGTATACTGTTTACTGGTCTACTGGTTACTGGTCTACTGGTTACAGGTCCACTGGTTACTGGTCTACTGACTACTGTTATACTGGTTACTGGTCCACTGGTTTCTGTTCCATTGGTTACTGGTCTACTGGTTACTGGTCCACTGGTTACTAGTATACTGGTTACTGGTCTAGTGGTTGGTTACTGGTCTAGTGGTTACTGGTCTACTGGTTACAGATCAAATTGTCAACTAGTTCCTGGTCCACTGGTTCCGGGTATCGAATATTTTGGTTAAATAGACTGTATTTAATGAGCGGTACTCACAGTGCTTCACATTCTATATGTACACCTCACATGTACGTATATTGCTGCTCCTCACACTGATCACTGCATGCACCCATGGATGCATGTACACACGTACGTACACACACTAACCCACATGCACACACACCCACACACAGTAACCCACATACACACACACCCACTAACCCACTTGCACAAACACGCACACACACTAACCCACATGCACACGCATGCACACACGCTTACCCACATGCACAGATGCGCACATGCTAACCTACGCACATGCTAACCCACATATGCACACATGTGCACATGCTAACCTAAGTACACACGCCTACCCACATGCACATGCATGAACACACACTGACCCACATGCATGCACACATATACACACACAAACCAACGCACATGCACACATCCACACACACTGACCCACAAACACACTAACCCACATCCACACACACGTACACACATACTACCCCCCGTGCACACGTGCACACACACTAACCCACGTGCGCACACACTAACCCACGTGCACACATGCTAACCCACGTGCACACATGCTAACCCACGTGCACACACACTAACCCACGTGCACACATGCTAACCCACGTGCACACACACTAACCCACGTGCACACACACTAACCCATGTGCACACATGCTAACCCACGTGCACACATGCTAACCCACGTGCACACATGCTAACCCACATGCATGTTGTTGATGTTTCCGATTGGCTGTTAGGGGTCATTTATCTGCACCAACTAACCCGGCAGAAAATCTCTCCCTGTATGACTGCATCTCGTCTATATTAATTGTATATAGCGGGACAAGTTATACATTACTACTCAGCGTGAGAAATATAAGGTGTTGGTAAAAAATGCTTGACGGCAAATTCGTGAGACTTGACAGTCCTGGTTGCATCCCTATCACACAAGTGCACACACACACACAAGTGCACACACAAGTGCACACACACATGTGCACACGCACACAAGTGCACACACACAAGTGCACACACACACAAGTGCACACACTCATACAAGTGCACACACACACAAGTGCACACACACAAGTGCTCTGTTATTATCCCAGCAGTTCCATTCTAATATTTACCATTCACATCACTAGGGCAACGCCAGCCAATAAGGATACTTCTTCAAAATACACAGGCATGATCAGAGGGTTACACAGGCATGATCAGAGGGATACACAGGCATGATCAGAGGGATACACAGGCATGATCAGAGGGATACACAGGCATGATCAGAGGGATACACAGGCATGGTCAGAGTCTACTCTGGCTTGGTGCCTAATCTTTACTTTGTATGTGTGTGTGTGTGCCTGAGTGTATTCCATTGTCATTAATTAAATGTGTTCTCAGCTTAGAAGTGACCTAAATAGGGTTATCAGGGTTAAATAGGGTTATCAGGGTTAAATAGGGTTATCAGGGTTAAATAGGGTTATCAGGGTTAAATAGGGTTAGGGTTACAGTCAGGATCCTGGGGTCAAAGGCAGGGTGAGGGGTTAGAACTACGTCATTTCTCACTTTGTGTAGGTGTGTCTCGAGAATAGGCTGACTGCAGCAGTGAAAAACAAGACCAAAGCAGTTAGCAAGATCTGGTCCAACAGCCAGTTCTTTCTCTCTCTGCAGTGAGTTACTGAGTGTAGATGTGTTTGGAGTAGAGAAAGCTTTAGGCTAGAACCATCTGCTGCTCGCAGTCTGTCTGCATGTCTCTCTCTGCTTCTCTCCTTTTCACCTCTTTTTTCATCATGTACGTCTTCTTCTCCTTTCGGAGTGCATACCATCATCACACACACAAGCTTTGTGGGGGCTGACATCAAACCAGCTGTAAATCAAATCCTGTAAGGCAGCATTAATTACAGCATTAATAACCCTAACCATCAAACGATGTAAACCAGCATTAATTAAAACATTAATAACCCTAACCATCAAATATTGTAAACCAGCATTAATTACAGCATTTATAACTTTAACCTTCACAGTATTAATAACCTTCACAGCATTAATAACCTTCACAGTATTAATAACCTTCACAGCATTAATAACCTTCACAGTATTAATGCTTGTTTACAGACTCAGAAAAGATCTCCATCTACAGACCTCAGTCATCATCATCACCGCTGACATGATCATCACCTCTGACATCATCATCACTGCTGACATCATCATCATCGTTGACATCATCATCGCTGACATCATCACCGCTGACATCATCATCACTGACATCATCATTGGAAACATCAATTTTTCAAGTACTTTCAATACAAAAACAATTGACCAATAAAATACTAAATAGCACACAGGGAAATAAACACACACTTCTGGCAGTGTGGTTGTGGAAAAACACTTTCAACTGATCAAACTGACAACCAGACTCCATACTCATAGCTGCCACATATCAACAATTAAAAGCATCTGAGTGTGTATGTGTGTGTGGCCTAGTGTGTGTGAGTGCATGTGTAGGTGTGTGTGGTAGTGTGTGTGAGTGTGTGTAGCCTAGTATGTGTGTATGAGAGTGTGACCTAGTGAGTGTGTATGTATGTGTGTGTGGTAGTGTGTGTGAGTGTGTGTAGCCTTGTATGTGTGTATGTGAGTGTGACCCAGTGAGTGTGTATGTGTGTGGGTGGGTGTGGCCTAGTGTGTATGTATATGTGGGTGTGGCCTAGTGAGTGTTTATGTATTTGTGTGTGTACGTGTGCGTGTACGTGTGTGTGGCCTAGTGACTGTTTATGTGTGTGGGTGTATGTGTGGCCTTGTGTGTGGTTGTGTGTGTGAGTGTGTGTGTGTGGCCTAGTGTGTGTATATGTGTGTGTGGCCTAGCAAGTGTATATGTATGTGTGTGTGGGTGTTCGTGGCCTTATGAGTGTGTGTGTGTGTGTGGAATGGCACACATAGGAATGGCCCCTGCACACACGACTACACACACACCGACACACACCCCTACGCACATGCTCACACACCTTCACAAATGCCAACACATACGCTCAAACACACACATACACATAAGCACACTCACATACCACATACCATGACCACACACATGCCTACAAATACCTTCACTCGTCAGCCAATTAAAATGAGGCAGAGATTCTTCTATGTAAGTCTTCCATTGGGTTTGTGTGTCAGTGTTTGTGTGTCAGAGTGTGTGTGTCAGTGTTTGTGTGTCAGTGTTTGTGTGTCAGTGTTTGTGTGTCAGTGTGTGTGTGTCAGTGTTTGTGTGTCAGTGTTTGTGTGTCAGTGTGTGTGTGTCAGTGTTTGTGTGTCAGTGTTTGTGTGTCAGTGTTTGTGTGTCAGTGTGTGTGTGTTAGTGTTTGTGTGTCAGTGTCAGTGTGTGTGTGTCAGTGTTTGTGTGTCAGTGTTTGTGTGTCAGTGTGTGTGTGTCAGTGTTTGTGTGTCAGTGTGTGTGTGTCAGTGTTTGTGTGTCAGTGTTTGTGTGTCAGTGTGTGTGTGTCAGTGTTTGTGTGTCAGTGTTTGTGTGTCAGTGTGTGTGTGTTAGTGTTTGTGTGTCAGTGTTTGTGTGTCAGTGTGTGTGTGTCAGTGTTTGTGTGTCAGTGTTTGTGTGTTAGTGTTTGTGTGTCAGTGTTTGTGTGTCAGTGTTTGTGTGTCAGTGTGTATGTGTCAGTGTTTGTGTGTCAGTGTGTGTGTGTGTCAGTGTGTGTGTGTCAGTGTGTGTGTGTCAGTGTTTGTGTGTCAGTGTGTGTGTGTCAGTGTTTGTGTGTCAGTGTTTGTGTGTTAGTGTTCGTGTGTCAGTGTTTGTGTGTCAGTGTGTGTGTGTGTCAGTGTTTGTGTGTCAGTGTTTGTGTGTCAGTGTGTGTGTGTCAGTGTGTGTGTGTCAGTGTTTGTGTGTCAGTGTGTGTGTGTCAGTGTGTGTGTGTCAGTGTTTGTGTGTCAGTGTGTGTGTGTGTCAGTGTGTGTTTGAATGTGTTTATCACAGTGCTGAGAAAACAACATCCAATAAACATCTGATACAAATCATCTGCAACTGCTTTTAACTAAGCTTTCATTTTTACTTCATTTGCTTTCCTTTTGTCAATCCCTATACCCTTTCATTTCTTCCCTTCCTCCTTCCTTCCTCCATCCTTCCCTGCATCCTTCCCTCCCTGTCTCTCCATCCTTTCCTCTATCCTTCCACCTTTCCTCCATCCTTCACTTCCTCCATCCTTTCCTCTGTCCATCCTTCCCCCCTCCGTCCCTCCCTCCATCCTCCTCCTATAATATTTAATACAAATCATCTGTAAAAGGCCAGCTTTTAACAGATATTTCATTTTTACTTCAACAAATCAATGGTCCTACATCACCTTTCACTACCATAACGGTGAACAAACACATTGATGATTCCAAATGAAAAAAAGGCGCAAAAAGACACACAAAAAGGCAACAACAAAAAAATACAAAAAAATTGCTTTCCCTTTGTCAATCCCTCTATCCTTTCCTTTCTCCTTGCTTTCCTTGTTCCATCTTTTCCTCCATCCTTTCCTTCCCTCCCTCCATCCTTCCAGCCATCCTTTCCATCCCTCCCTCCACCCTTTCCTCCCTCCATCCTTTCCTTGTTCCATCCTTCCAGCCATCCTTTCCTCCATCTATCCCTTCCTTCCCTGCCTCCATCCTTACCTCCCTCCATCCTTCTCTCCCTCCGTCCTTTCCTCCCTCCCTCCATTCTTCCCTTAATCCATCCATCTATCTCTCACTCCCTCCATCACTAACAAAGAAGAGACTCAGAGACACACAGAGAGACAAGGAAAGAAAGTGAGAGGGAGACAGAGATAGAGCAACAGTGGGAGAGAGACGGAGAGAGAAACGGAGAGATGTGACTTGGCTGTGGATCAATGAGCCTCTCACTCTGTCTTCCTGATGACAAACAGCCCTCCCTCTCCCTGTCTCCCTCCCTCTCCCTGCCTCCACACTCTCTGTCCCCCATTCCTTCTCTCTGCCCCTCTCTCCTGGCCTGCCTCCATGCCTCTCCCTGCCTCCCCCTCCCTCTCTGTCCCCACCTCCCTCGCTCTCTGCCTCCCTTACTCCTCTCCCTTTCCATCTATCTCTTTTCTTCTCTATCTCTCTTTCTCCCTGCCCCATTTCTGAGATTAACAGAACTGTGAAAAAGACAGAGAGAGACAGAGAGAGAGACTGAGAGAAAGAGAGCGAGAGACATAGTGAGTGACAGACAGAGACAGACAGACAGACTGAGAGAGAGAGAGAGAGAGACAGAGGGAGACAGACAGAAAGACTGAGAGAGAGAGAGAGAGAGACTGACAGAGAGAGAGAGAGAGAGAGAGAGAGAGAGAGAGAGAGAGAGAGAGAGAGAGAGACTGACAGAGAGAGAGAGAGAGAGAGAGACAGAGGGAGATCTAGAAAGAGGGGGAAACTGCAAATTAAGGAAGAATAGGACAATGCGGTTTGAGAGTTAGACAGGAAAGAAGAGGGATGAGGGAAGGAAGGTGATGTGGCAATGTGGCAGTGGCTGTTTCAGGCCTGCAGTGAGGATCAATCCAGAACCAGTTGACTCCTGGCAGATGCTAACACACCAATATACACACACAAACATCCACACAGAAACATCCACACATCTACAAGCACATACCACAAACACACACAAACAATCACACACCAGTGTTTGATTCCTCCCAGTCTCAAGTATTTCAATTACCCAGCATGCCTCTCTCTCCTAGATTAATGAGCATCCTGTGAGAATCCCTGTCATTGGCCAGGATCTACCCATAGACAGAGGGAGAGAGATAGAAATAGAGAATGACTAATGTCTCTCCCTACCTCTACCTCTTTCTCTCCTCCCTCCCCTCTCTCTTTTTCCCTCTATCTCCTCCCCTCTGTTTCCTCCTCTATCCCTCACTCTCTCTCCCCCTCACTCCATCCATTCAACAGGTGCGCAGACCAGGTTCTGAGGAAGAGGGATTTGCAGGATGCTAATGAGATGAATAATGAAGATCTGTCGTATCCTAGGAACCAGCTCGAGGGAAACAGTGCTATGGTGACAAGGTTGGCTGTCAGTCAAACTGGAATGTGTCAACAGACAAGCTGTAGAGATGGAGAGGAGATACGTAAAAGAAAGAAGAGGGGAGGAGTGGAGAGGAAAGGAGCAGGGGAGGAGGGGAGGAGAGGAAGAGAGGAGAGGAGAGGAGAGGAGGGGAAGAGAGGAGAGGAGGGGACTGAGAGGGGAAGAGAGGAGAGGAGGGGAAGTGGAGAGGAGAGGATGGAGAGGAGAGAGGGGAGGGGAAGAAGAGGAGGGGAGGGGAGGAGGGGAAGAGAGGAGAGGACGGGAAGAGAGGAGAGGAGGGAAGAGAAGAGAGGAAAGGAAGAGGAGAGGAGGGAAGAGAGGAAGGAGGGGAGGAGGGGAATAGGAAGGAGAAGGAAGTGGAGAGGAGGGGAGGAGGGAAGAGAGGGAAGGGGGGATAGGAGGGAGGAGGGGAAGAGGAGAGGAGGGAGAGGGAGGATGGAGAGGAGGGAGAAGGAGGGGAGGAGGGGAAGAGAGGAGGGGAGGGGAGGAGGGGGAAGAGAGGGGAGGAGGGGAAGAGAGGAGAGGAGGGAAGAGAGGAGAGGAGGGGAAGAGAAGAGAGGAGAGGAGAGGAGAGGAGGGGAAGAGGGAGAGGAAGAGGAGGAGGGGAGGGAGATGGGGAGGGAAGGGAGAGGAGGGGAGGAGGGAAGATGAGGAGGGGGAGGGGAGAGGGAAGAGAGGAGAGGAGGGAGGAGGGGAAGAGAGGGAGGGGTAGGGGAGGGCCAAGGAGGGGGGGGAGTAGGGCAGAAGAGGGGGAGGGGATGAAGGGAGAAGATGTGTGGTGTGTGTGGTGTGTTGTGTGTGTGTGTTGTGTGTGTGTCGTGTGTGGTGTGTGGTGTGTGGTGTGTGTGTGTGTCGGGTGCTGTGTCTGGAAGTCTGTTTTAAGAAATCCATGATCTCCTTTGCAGGTTTTGTCATGGCGGGAAACTTGTCAGCAATAAAGTATTATTACACAGAAGAATACACACACTGTGTACACAACTAGTCTAACACACTCACCAACTCAAATATATGCTCCTATACACTCTCTCTCGCACATACCTACTCTGATACACAAATAAACCCCTTATTTATCTCACTCTTACCGTAAACACACATCTTCTACTACACAACACACACCTATACTCTCTCTCCCTCTCAACACACACACCAGTTTTGCCCGTACGCTAAAATAGGGGCCAATGTTTTGTCAGCCAAAGGTGTTTGATCAACTACTGCAGAGTGGGAGTGATCTAATGAGACCTGCAACCCTCCAGAGAGTTGTGTTTGTGTGTGTGTGTGTTTGTGTGTGTGTGTGTGTGTGTTTATGTTGGTGAGCATGTTAGTGTGTTTGTCAGTGAGCATGTTAGTGTGTGTCTGTCTGTGTATCTGTGTGTCTGTGTTTGTCAGTGAGCATGTTTGTGTGTGTCTGTCTGTGTATCTGTGTTTGTCAGTGAGCATGTGCGTGTGTGTTTGTATGTGTGAGTTTGTGCTGTACGTGCGTGTGTGTGTGTTTGTGCTGCATGTGCGTGTGTGTGTGTGTTTGTATGTGTGTCTGTGTGTGTTTGTGTGTGTGTCTGTGTGTGTTTGTATGTGTGTTTGTGTGTTTGTGCTGCATGTGCGTGTGTGAGTTTAATAATACTTAGTGATGACAAGCTCACAGAGGCTCTGAACGTAATTGGAAAAAGAGCTGAAATGCACAAACACACAGAGCAACAATACACACACATATACATGTACCCACACAAACACACATACATGTACACACACACATACATGTACACACACAAACACACAGAGCACACAATACACACACATATACATGTACACACACAAACACACAGAGCACACAATACACACACATATACATGTACACACACAAACACACATATACATGTACACACACAAACACACATATATGTACACAGACAAACACACATACATGTACACACACAAACACACAGAGCACACAGTACACACACTACACACGAACACACCAGTACATGCAGGCACGCAACACCATACAATGGACACTACACAAAGCACACATAACATGTACGGTCACAAAACAACACATTGCCACACACACACAGACACACACAAACACACAGAGCCCACAGTACAAACAGCACACACACACACACACACACAATCAAGCATACATACTGTAGTACAGCTGAAAAAGCCACCAACGACCTTCTGACAAGAAATGAGCATAAGTTTCCCGTGCCTTGGCTCCGCTCTCTCTCTTCTGTCTTCCTCCTCGCATTCTCTGCTTCGGCTCCTCTGTCGTCTCTGCCTCTCCTGGCCTCTCTCTTCTCTCCTGTCTCCTCTCTCGGCCTCTCTTCCCCCCCTCTCACTCTGTCTCTCCGCTCGGTCTCGTGGCTGGCTGGCTCGCGCCCCTCTCTCTGTCTCCGAGGTCGGGGTCTCTCTTGCGGTCTCCTCCCCTCTCTCTGCCGGGCCCTCTGGGTCGCTGTGGCCCGCACCGTCTCCGTCTTCTCGTCTCCCTCTCCTCTCTGTCTCCCTCCTCTCTCTCTTCTCTCTGTCTCCCTCTCTCCTTCTTGCTTCTCTCTCTCGTCTCCCCGCGTTCTCTCTGTCTCCCCTCCCTCTCTATGGTCTCCCTGCCCGCTCTTGATCGTCCCTCGTCTTCTGCCCCTCTTTCTTTGTCTCCCGCCTCTCTCGTCTTCCCCTCCCTTCTCTCTCCCTTCCGCTCTCTTGCCTCCCCCCCGTGCTTCTGGGGCGGGGGGGGCTCGCTGTCTCAGCCCTCCCCTCTTCTCTTGCCTCGGCTGTCTCTACTCCCTCCCCGCTCCTTGTCTTACCCTCCTCTGCTTCTTATCTCCGGCCCTCTCCTGGGGGTCCTCCTCTCTTCTCTCTCGCCTCCCTCTCTCTGTCTCCTCTCCATCCCTCTCTTTGCCTCCCCTCTCTCTCCCTCTCTGTCTTCCCTCCCTCTCTCTCTGACTCCCCTCCCCCTCTCTCTGTCTCCCCTCCCCCTTCCTCCCTGCCTTCTCCATGATGGTGTAAGTAGGGCACATCAATTTTTCACACTCCATGTCTGTCTCTCACTCCCGCTCTAGTGATGGAGCAGCCAGGCCCCATATGTGTCACATCACATCGAGCCTGGAGCCTAGGGGGCCCAAAGAGGGGGGCCCTACGAGGGGGCCCTACAAGGGGGCCCTACGAGGGGGCCCTACGAGGGGGGCCCTTAGAGGTTAGAGCCCCTGTTTTACACAGGGAGGAGGGGTGGAGTGAGAGATATTAAGTGAAACACACATTTTCACACACACTTAAACACACACTGAAATTCACATCTGTATGGAGGCTCCATACAGCTCTGACTGGGACATCATATGAACAATCGAGGTCTTACAGAGAAACACTTGCTTATTAAACAAGCTCTTCCCTGGGTTTCTATGTGTTCGTATTTAAAACATGAAGGATGGAGAAAGAGTAAAATATCTCAAGTGGAAAACAAACTTATAAATATTTGAAAAACGTGAAGGAACCGATGTTCTTAGCAGAGACATCTAAGCATAGATTAGCATTTTCCCTTTCTTATTAAGTCATATTTAATGACAGACACAGTCGTTTAAAGCACAACCATACATATACAACCATACATACACAACCATATATACACAACCAAACACACACATACAGCCACACACACACACACACACACACACACACACATGCAAGCATGCATGCAAAGTGGGAGCACTGGTGTGTTAAGCATGGTTATATGAGTGATGGAAATTTGAGGGGTAGGGCTATTTGAGGTAGGGGTGTTTGAGGTAGGGCTATTTGAGGTAGGGGTGTTTGAGGTAGGGCTATTTGAGGTAGGGGTGTTTGAGGTAGGGGTGTTTGAGGTAGGGGTGTTTAAGGTAGGGCTATTTGAGGTAGGGGTGTTTGAGGTAGGGGTGTTTGAGGTAGGGGTGTTTGAGGTAGGGGTGTTTAAGGTAGAGGCGTTTAAGGTAGGGCTATTTGAGGTAGGGCTATTTGAGGTAGGGGTGTTTGAGGTAGGGGTGTTTGAGGTAGGGGTGTTTGAGGTAGGGGTATTTGAGGTAGGGGTGTTTGAGGTAGGGGTGTTTGAGGTAGGGGTGTTTGAGGTAGGGGTGTTTGAGGTAGGGGTGTTTGAGGTAGGGCTATTTGAGGTAGGGGTGTTTGAGGTAGGGGTGTTTGAGGTAGGGGTGTTTGAGGTAGGGCTATTTGAGGTAGGTAAGGTGATAGGTTAATTGGTATATTGAAATCGCCACTAAACAATGGATGTGCAAGTGAATGGTTGTTTGTGTCTGTGTTAGCCCTGAGACTTGCTGGCCCCAGTCCAGGGTGTACCCCGCCTATGGACCAAAGTTACTGGGTTAGGCTCCAGTCACCCGTGACCCCAAATGGGAACAAGCGGAACTGTAATCCCAGGGATCGGCAGTAGAAAATGTATGTATGTATGTATTTAAGGTAGGGCTATTTGAGGTAGGGGTGTTTAAGGTAGGGCTATTTGAGCTAGGGGTGTTTAAGGTAGGGGTATTTGAGGTAGGGGTGTTTAAGGTAAGGGTGTTTAAGGTAGGGGTATTTGAGGTAGGGGTATTCAAGCTAGGGGTATTTGAGGTAGGAGTATTCAAGGTAGGGGTATTTGATGGTACAGCATAGATATTTGATCCTATCTTCTCTTACCCCGTCTAACTATGTAATCAATGTACAACATCCTCTCTCTCCTCACCTCTCTCTCTTTCTCTCGCTCTCTCTCTGTCTCTCTCTCCTCACCTCTCTCTCTCTCACTCGCACTCTCTCTCTCTCTCTCTCTCTCTCTCTCCGTTTTTCATTGAAAAAAAGGTTGGGTTGTTTGGATACAGTTCTGATGACAGGCTGTTCTCCAGCTGTTATATTCTCTCCAGTCCAGCAATCCTGGGCTCAGGCCTCTAATTATGTTGGGGACTGGTCTTTATGGGGTTGCTATGGCGACCGCTAGAATCCAACATTCTAACAGTGCCTCACGCCTGCTAGCACACTTAGAATCTCCCTCCCTCTCTTTTCTCTTCTCCCCCTCTCTCATCCCTTCCTTTCCTCTCTCTCTCTCTCCCTCCCTCTCTTTTCTCTTCTCCCCCTCTCTCATCCCTTCCTTTCCTCTCTCCCTTACTCTCTCCTCCCTCCCCTATCCTTCTCTCTTCCTCCATCTGTCCTCATCGCTCTCCTTTTATCCTACTCTCTCCTTCTCCTCTCATTCCCTCTTTTCTCCGTTCTCCCTCTCTCCTCATCCCTCCCTCAATCCTCCTCTCTCCTCTCCTGCCCTCTCCTCCAACACAATTGATTTATCATTGATTTATCCGGAAAGACAGCATATTTCAACATGATGCTATTTTCATTTATTGTGCATAAATCATTGCCAACGTAACAGACATGCTGTAGTTGTGAAGACACTGCTGCTCATCTCTCTGAAATGTGAAGCAACTGAGATGAAACTCAGGAACATGTTTGATCTGTTGGTTGCATATTCAGGTCCTGATGTCAGACTAACAATGAGCTCCTGTGTGCATAGAACACAACTCACCTATTATTATATTATTACTATTATTATATAATATACTAACCACATATTGCAGCTCACCCATAGACACATAGGTCATCTCTTGGATGAGAATAGTTAGCAGAATCAGTAGTCATCCACAGGAAACTGTACAGGTAATTTGCACTCGATCTGGCAAGGTAATTTATGCTTGATATGTAAAGGTCATTTATGCTTGATATGTAAATATTGTTTAAAATCTATATGTAAAGGTTGTTTACACCGATCAGTAAATGTTGTTTACACCGATCTGTAAAGGTTGTTTATGCAGTTCTGTAAAGGTTGTTTACACCGATCTGTAAAGGTTGTTTACACTTGATCTGGAAAGGTTGTTTACACTCGATCTGTAAAGGTTATTTACACTTGATCTGTAAAGGTCGTTTACAATCGACCTAGTCTGAGACATGTCAGCACAGCTCACCATGATGATGACATAATCACATGGCATCATCACATGACAAATTATCAGATTCACACTCATCATTAGATGTTTTAATACAGAGGACTTCAAATGAGGGACGGAGGGAAACATGGAGGGAGATGAGTAAGTGTGAGTGAGAGGGCTGTTTGAGAAAGTGATGTGTGTGAGAGACAGGAGGAGGGTGATAGAGAGAATTGTATACATGTTTGAGAGAGAGGGTTATGTCTGTGTGTTTGTGCTTGTGTGTGTGAGAAAAGGGTTGAGTGTGAGTGAGAGCGGGGTGGTGCATGTGAGAGAGAGGGCTGTGTGTGCCAGAGAAGGTTGTGCGTTTGTGAGGATAGTACAGGTGTGTGTGTTTACTAGATTGGTGTGTGTGTGTAAGAGGGGTGGTGTGTGTAAGAAATTGGGTGGTGTGTGTAAGAGAGGGGTTGTGTGTGTGTGTGTGTAAGAGGAGGTGGTGTGTGTAGGAAAGGGGTTCAGTGTGTGTGTGTGTGTGTGTGTGTGTGTGTGTGTGTGTGTGTGTAAGAGGAGGTGGTGTGTGTAGGAAATGGGTTCAGTGTGTGTGTGTGTGTTTGTGTGTAAGAGGAGGTGGTGTGTGTAGGAAAGGGGTTCAGTGTGTGTGTGTGTAAGAGGAGGTGGTGTGTGAACGGGGGACATCTAATCGCCCCCAACTTCAAAAGCATCGTCTCTTCTTTAATCTTCTGCTCTCTTGAACTGCAGACCCAAGCAAGGCCTCTCTCTCTCCCTCACCTCTCCATCTCTCACCCTCTTTCGCTATGCCCCTTTTTTTCTCCCTCTCCCTGCCCCTTTCTATCACTCTTTCCATGTCCATCTCCGTCTCTGCACGACTCTCTATCCCTCACTCCCTCACTCCCTCTCTCTGTAATCCCTTCCTTTCTCTATCCCTCACTTCCTCTCTCTGTCCTCACTTCCTCTCTCTATCCCTCACTTCCTCTCTCTGTAATCCCTTCCTCTCTCTATCCCTCACTTCCTCTCTCTGTAATCCCTTCCTCTCTCTATCCCTCACTTCCTCTCTCTGTCCTCACTTCCTCTCTCTATCCCTCACTCGTCATTGAAGAGGAAGTTAAGAGATCATCGGATGCCAAGCTTACTCTCTTATTCCCATCTTCCTCTTCCACACTCCTCTTCCACACACACACACATATACACGCTGCATGCTAAACAGCTGGTGCAGAGGTGCATGTACCAAGAATAACAAGGAGGAGTGAAAGGGTAAGGAGAGAGGGAGTGTGTATGGGAGGAACATCCTCTTCACCCTCTCTCCCACATCCTCTTCACCCTCTCTCCCACATCCAAACCCTCTCTCCCACATCCTCTTCACCCTCTCTCCCACATCAAAACCCTCTCTCCCATATCCTCCTCATCCTCTCCCCTACACCCTCACCCTCTTACTTACCACTCCACCCCCAAACATGTCCCCCAGTCAGTATCAGACCAGACTCAGCTACATGACCCAGTCCTCCTCTACCTCCCTCACCTCCTCCTCCTCTACCTCCCTCACCTCCTACTCTGCCTCCCTCACCTCCTCCTCTACCTCCCTCACTTCCTCTACCTCCCTCACCTCCTACTCTGCCTCCCTCACTTCCTCTACCTCCCTCACCTCCTCTACCTCCCTCACCTCCTCCTCTACCTCCCTCACCTCCTCAACCTCCCTCACCTTCTCCTTTACCTTCACACGTCATGTGTTTAAACAAAATATGTATGTAGTGTGTATTTGAATGTATGAAGCTAGTCTGAGACCGTATGTTTTAGGGGTGAGAGAACACACTATTTAGACAGTATGTGTGTAACTCAATGAAGCTTCCCCATCCCTCTCTCTCACTGTCTGTATCTCATTATGCCCCATCCTTCTTGTCCCCCTTCTCTATCCATGTCTCTATGTATCAATATTGCAGACAAGAAAGTGCTGGCATAGTGCATGTCAGCCACGAAGCACAACAATGCCTTCAGGACCACCTGCATTATTCAGAAGCCTAACAAGCACGAGGGCTGCGCAACATTATCTATTTACATCTGAGTGCAGGGACCTCCCTCTGTGCTGCCATCGCCAATGAGAAGAAGGGAAGGAAGGAGGAGAGGAGAGGGATAGGCGAGAAGAGAGGAGGGGATGAGAAAGATAGATGCACTACCTGAGGGAGGAGATTGAGACGGAGAGAGGATGGGATGGAAGATGGGATGGAGGGAATAGAATAGTAGAAATGGAGGCTCAGAGTAGTAGATAAAACAAGGTGAGGAAAGACCATCCCCCAACCAAAATCATTCCTTTGATTATTCTCTCCACCTTCTAAAGCTCCTCTTGTTCCAGCCTTATGCTCTCCTCTCCATGACTCTCCCCCTATTTCCTCCTTTCTTTCCCCCTCTTCCTCTCCTCCCCCCTCTAACATTAGAAACCAACCATTTGTCTTCACATGACTTCATTCTGACAGTAGAGACCAAGCTTTTATAAAATGAACCTTTGCGCAAGTTTAGTCAGGCAAGACTGATCCCTGCACTTAGGAGCCCTCTACCATGTTCACTACTCACTCCACCTGCTAGGAACCCTCTACCATGTTCACTACTCACTCCACCTGCTAGGAACCCTCTACCATCTGCACCACATTCTCCCAGGTTCAGCATTGACTAGTGCTGACGTCTATCAATTAACACTGTCAAAACCTCCTTGTAGCTGTGAGCCTATCACTATGATCCTGTACCTGTAGATATGATTCTCTCCCTGTTTAGTTTGTCCATGCTATCAAGTGCGTGACCCTCCTCCTCCCACCCACCGCCAGGTGTCTTGTCATCTTCTGCTGCCATAGTCTGGAATCCATGGGGGATTCTTCTTCTATGCTGGGCAGGCGCCCTGTGATCTAATTCCCTCTGGATCTAAGCCCAAAACTTGTACATTTATCCAGTAAATAAACTTTACTCATCCCAGGCTTCTCCTGATTTAAATAGTTTTACGTACAGTAAAAACATGACATAAACTCTGAAATAGGCCACCTTAGCATGTTTAGGTAATAAACATGTTTTATTGAGTGTAACACCGGCTCTCAGTGTACAGCAGTATTTCCCTTGACTATTGGTCTCCAGTGTCATACAGCACACGTGTAACATGATGCAGTTATGATTCCTAACTACTCGTAAAAAAGCTCTACACACTCACACACAAGAAGGAAGGAGATGTATGATTCATAAATACTCAATGTAACTACTTCCCAAGAATTTCACCATAACATCAGAGGAAGGACAAAGGCAGGCACAAGAAGAGGGCAGCAGAGAAGGAGAGATGGAGTGGAAAGGAAGAGAAGAAGGAGAGAGGAGAAAGCCCAGCATGATTACACACTCTTTCTCTCATGTGAAACAACTCGTCCATCCTAACAGTTGGCTAAGGAGTCCATAATCTTTCCAGCACTCAGTCAGTGTGACTGACTTACTGCTTGTCTCGTCTCTCTGTCTGCCTGAGAGATATATACCAAATGTGTTTGTGTATCACACATATACACAGACCTCTATGCTTGCGCAGCTTTACAGAGCAGGGAAGGTATGAGCAAACATGTTTCCACCCAGTTAAGTTACAGCAATTACACTTGCTTCTTTAGGTTCGCCCCTCTCTGGCCTTTAGCCCCACCCCTGTCTGCCCTTTAACCCCGCCCCTCTCTGGCCTTTAGCCCCACCCCTGTCTGCCCTTTAACCCCGCCCCTGTCTGCCCTTTAACCCCATCCCCCCCCTCTCTGGCCTTTCGACCTGCCACTCTCACCTTGTTGCCCCACTCTCATTGACCCATGAGAGTACTCTTTCTCCCCTCCTCCCTGCCTTCCACATCTCCCTCCCTTCCACACCCTCCTCCCTGCCTTCCACACCTCCCTCCCTTTCACACCCTCCCTTCCTAACCCTAACCCTAACTCTCCCTTCCACATCCTCCTCCCTGCCTCCCTGCCTTCCACACCTCCCTCCCTTCCACACCCTCCTCCCTGCCTCCCTCCCTTCCACACCTCCCTCCCTTCCACACCCTCCTCCCTGCCCTCCACACCCTCCTACTCCCCTTCTTCCTTCCTCCTCTTCGAACTCAACAGTGTCTTTCTCACCATTACATCATCTGATACAGTCATGTGATACAGTCATGTGTGAGACTGACACACACATGCACACACACACACACAAACATACACACACACACACAGGCACACATAAGTACATGCACACACACATGCATAAACACACCAGAAAAGCGGATGGGAGCAAGTTCTGTAGGTCCCAGTGCCATCATGTGTAATACGAGAGACTAGAAGAGAGAATGTGAGAAAAAGAGCGTGCAAGAGGAAGAGAGAATCTCTTTGTCATGCCAATAAAGCTCCTTTGAACTGAAATGCATTCAATTTGAAGACAGATAGGATTAATGGGCTTTTCATGTCCACATGTGCATGTCTGTATGTGCGTATACATAAATACTAAAACATCTGCATGTGTATGAGTTTCTGCGATTTAAACTCCAAAATAATACATCTCAACAGAATGAGATGTTGTTCAGTCCATGAGGTTTGTCTGTGTGTGACTCACAACCCTTTAATTTCTCCCCCATTTCTCCCTTTGGTTTCTCCCAAACTCCCTTCCCTCCCAAAGACTCGCATCAAACCATTAGTGTCT
This sequence comes from Plecoglossus altivelis, assembly GCA_036571765.1. Taxonomy (NCBI): domain Eukaryota; kingdom Metazoa; phylum Chordata; class Actinopteri; order Osmeriformes; family Plecoglossidae; genus Plecoglossus; species Plecoglossus altivelis. The sequence goes on from BROE01000011.1 coordinate 14,933,448, forward strand.
TGTCCTGAATTATGGGGAGGCAGACCTCAATCTTCATGTTGCTGGTGCAAGATGCAGCTGGGGACATTGTTACACAAATATAAACAAGAGCTGGATTGCTGAGTAGATGAGTGTTGTGTTCTCCATTCACTCTACATGCTTCACATCCCATCTGTGCTGTAGAACCCCATCAGAACATTTGAAACAAAGCAAGCACGTTCTTTATGAATCCACTGGGGCTATGTTCAGAACATGGGCAAAAGTTCAAACACCAACACCGATTTGTTGTTTGGAATTCAGCTTACCTTCTGAATACAGTGCTACACAGCACACCTTCTGAATACAGTGCTACACAGCACACCTTCTGAATACAGTGCTACACAGATCACCTTCTGAATACAGTGCTACACAGATCACCTTCTGAATACAGTGCTACACAGATCACCTTCTGAATACAGTGCTACACAGCACACCTTCTGAATACAGTGCTACACAGCACACCTTCTGAATCCAGCGCTACACAGATCACCAGTGTTACACAGATCACCTTCTCCCGATGAAGATCATGGAACATGTTGTTCGGTTATTGTTGAACCTTCAATTGATCTTTTTATTTTTATTTTATCTTATTCACCTCTGAGGAATTGACTATACACCCCTGGTATAATAGACTGTACACCCCTGGTGTAATAGACTGTACACCCCTGGTGTAATAGACTGTACACCCCTGGTATAATATACTGTACACCCCTGGTATAATATACTGTACACCCCTGGTATAATAGACTGTACACCCCTGGTATAATAGACTGTACACCCATGGTATAATAGATTACACACCCCTGGTAGAAGAAAAGATTACACACCCCTGATAGAAGAATAGATTACACACCCCTGGTAGAAGAATAAATTACACACCCCTGGTAGAAGAATAGATTACACACCCCTGGTAGAAGAATAGATTACACACCCCTGGTAGAAGAATAGATTACACACCCCTGGTAGAAGAATATATTACACACCCCTGGTAGAAAAATAGATTACACACCCCTGGTAGAAGAATAGATTACACACCCCTGGTGTATAATAAAAAGAATAGGGCCAGTTCCCAAGCATATAAATTTGTTTTTCCTTGTCTGCACGTGAGATGAGCAGCTTAGACAAACACATGGTGGAAAGGCTTAATCACAAAAGCCTGTAGTTAAGATATTACTTTGCTCTTTATGTGGCAATGAAAAGAATTAACGGGATTGCGCAAGGCGTACAGATACACGTAAATGAGGCTGGCGGCAAATTTTGGAGTATCTCCCCTTTTACTGTTACAGCACAAGAAAGAGCAAGCACGCTGATATGCAAACATTACAAAGGACCGTTCTTTACTAAAGAAGTATGCAGATGATTGTTTTTAGTGAATGGACAGGCGTGATGAATCAATGGAAGTCGCCCCTTGTGAACAAACAGTCCGTCCTGACTGTGGCATCGAAATGTGAAGCCACAAACAGGCACAGTGGTCTGTCAGTCTCTGCTAACTAAACAAATCTCCTTACTGGGAAACGGTGGAGTGGTTTATCTTCTTGGTTCAGTTAACATTCCACTTGAATGTCTAAATCACAACAGAAGAGCGGACGCTGATTGGTACTCTAAAGCGCACACTATATCGCCCGTATACAGATCGTATATATGGGACGAATCATACCGTTTGAAACTGGATTCAAACGGGCGTTTTTGAGGCGTGGGAGCTTGCATCCATACATCAACCTCCAAACAGCTCCAACAAGAGAGAAAGGCCGAGAGCGAGAGGGGGGGGGAGAGGGAGAGGGAGAGGTGAAAAGGGAGAGGGGAGAGGGGTAGATGCCGAGAGAGAGATGAGAGACGAGAGAGAGAGGAGAGAAGAGAGAGAGAGAGAGAGAGAGAGAGAGAGAGAGAGAGAGAGAGAGAGAGAGAGAGAGAGAGAGAGAGACAAACCGGCGAGGTTATCAATCAAGCTAAAAATCAATCTGCCAAAGCGTCGAGTCTTGTCCAATCGTACAGCATAACGCTGTTCTCTTGTTCGTAGTCCTGGTGTTTCATCTTCACACGTGCACCGCTCACGGAGAGGATTTTGTTCTTTTATATTTGTTGTGATAGGCTGTAATCTGAAACGCTGACTGTTGATTAACAACTAGGTATTTTCAGAGTGCAGGTTACTAACCAATTCGATCTTATGCTCCAGCTGTTTGGCGAACGCGAAAACTGAATGATAATGAGACAAGATATTTAGGGGGATATAACGGTCATTCAAGATGTCACAGACATGATGTCAAACGGAGTGGCTACACTATCTAATTAGCTGGATCCTTTACTCTCGTGTAGCACACAGTTCATAAATGGCCTAAGCCTTTGCTAGCCTATTCCTGCTTCCCTCGGAGAATAGCCGGGGTGGTCCAGCGGAATCATCACATCGGTGTCCCTCGCGACTCGGTCGGTTTACACTGGTCTCATGTGATTAATTAAGCCTCGCGTCACTGCTTTCGCTGTGAACTAAATAGCTACACAATCTCTCTCTGGTGCCCACACTCTTGCGGTGAGTGAACATTTACGCACCAGTGTCCCTCGTTCCCAGGAAGACTAGTGATGGAATCTGATTGCCCACCTTGTGATAATTTGTCCATTTGTGACCAACACCATAGCCCCTACATAGACCGGCCTTAGTATCTTCCCTGCACAAGCTTTCAAGTTGTTACAGCTGTGAGACTAATTACCAAGAACCCGCAGCCAGCAGCTTGCGCCCAATACTCTGCCGATAACTCAGACGTCATAAAACGTATTCATTTTTCATGTATTGTTTATATATTCTTATTCGCATAGTCTACTACGAGGCAAGTAAGATTTGACGTGGTCACGTGGGTGGTCCGTTCCGCTTTACACACAGAGGATGTTTCAATGCGCAGGATCACCTGCTTTGCGCCATGGTGTGTCTGCAGCGCACACAGACGGTCTTACCTTGATGATGAGTAGAGACGACAGCGTTTTATCCTCGTATCCTCGAATGAATCACACTCCTATTCCTCAGTGTCGTGCGTCGCATCAGGAGGGCTTGAAAGAGAGAAACCTGGCGATCATTTACGTGGTAGGCAGCTCGGTGTCCTTCTCTCAGTTCCGCTGCTAGATCTGAGTTCGTTTGCTCGCTTACACGGAGAGGGCAGGCTGGGTTCCCCTCTGAGGCAGCGCTGGCGCGCGATTGGTTCACAAGACTGCTCACGGCCCCCTGTCTGTAGGAGGGGCCAACGATGCTACTGGGACCCCAGCAGTATGCGCACGCCAAATCTATCTCGGCCTGCGAGACTTGACAGCCTGGAGACAATTCTGATTAGGCCTGCGCAGTTACCTCAGTAATCTATCAAGTCGCGAGCATAGTTCTACAACTAATTGACTGACGAGCACGTGCATAGCTCGACGCGCTATGAATATAACGCACCTTGAGGAAGAGTGAGTTTGATAGAGACAGAAGGCTTTCGACACAGGACGATTTAATCTATCTATCTCTCTCTCTGCTCCTGTCATAAAGCGATACTGTAGAATGAAAGCAGGTGTAAAGCTGGCGACAGAAAGATCGCTGAGTGATATGTGGGGAGTTTCAAGCACGCAGTCGACCCTACCCTGATGGCCGCAGTCAGAGCCTCTAATTTGACTTGGGGATTGTGTAACAGCTTGCTCTGCTGCAGGGAAACAGTAAAGCTACTGCTTTCTGCCCAATTAAATAAAGCGAAGAGGGTAGCGAGCGTGACGCCGGCTTCAAGATATCCACCCAGAAGAAGGCCGTCAGAAACGTTTAAAACAGTCTCTACATCCAGTTGTACAAATATGGCTGAAGAGACCATATCTTCCAGTCGAGACTAACACACTGAATGCTCGTTCTTGTTCAGACGTGCACTCGCCCATACCTGAACACAAAACACACGCGCAAATAATAAGAGATTGATCGAATTTAAACAATTATGTGCGTTATTCCCGCTCAGACTACGTCATTGTGAAACCAACTAGGCACTCAGTATTTAGTATCCTACCGTAAATGGGTCAGCATGGTTGACTGCCTGCGCTGGAGAGAGAATAGAGTAGATATACAAAAGGACCTTGACTTAACTATCACGAATACGAGCGAATCCCGTTGTCTGTGAAAGTTGTGCAAGTGACAATAGGCCACATCATTGCTGGTTTACAGTAGTGTGAAAAAACAAACGTTAAATAACCGTTAGCTACTCTACCGTATGAACCGAGAATACCGTGAATAGAGCATCCCTTCCCGATGCCTCAATAGAGCATCACGTCCTGATCTCTCAATAGAGCATCACTTCCTGATGCCTCAATAGAGCATCACGTCCTGATCTCTCAATAGAGCTTCACGTCCTGATGCCTCAATAGAGCATCACGTCCTGATCTCTCAATAGAGCATCACTTCCTGATCTCTCAGAAGTGCATCACGTCCTGATGCCTCAATAGAGCATCACGTCCTGATCTCTCAATAGAGCATCACGTCCTGATGCCTCAATAGAGCATCACGTCCTGATGCCTCAATAGAGCATCACTTCCTGATCTCTCAGAAGTGCATCACGTCCTGATCTCTCAATAGAGCATCACGTCCTGATGCCTCAATAGAGCATCACTTCCTGATCTCTCAATAGAGCATCACTTCCTGATCTCTCAATAGAGCATCACTTCCTGATCTCTCAATAGAGCATCACTTCCTGATCTCTCAATAGAGCATCACTTCCTGATCTCTCAATAGAGCATCACTTCCTGATCTCTCAATAGAGCATCACTTCCTGATCTCTCAATAGAGCATCACTTAGCGTCCTGATACTCGTGCGAATTAGAGGTAGCGACGTGACCGTGGTCGCTCTGAAGGTGCAGATCAATAGAGCATATGCCACTTCTGAATCGCCTCTCGAAGTAGAGAGCATAGGCGAGGTCTCTGAGCTTACTTTCTTCATATATGATGGCATCACTTTCTTGGATCTGTCAATAGAGCATCACGTTCCTGTATCCCAATAAGAGGCGACAATCACTTCCTGGATCTCGTTAGAAAAAAGAGGGCATCACGTCTTGATCTCATGCAATCGATAGGCCGAAGAACATTGGCCTTGTATCTTCTTGATAGTTACATATAAATTCGAGTTTCCTGATACTGGTCCTATCTATATTCTTATACTCTCTTATCTCCTGCTAAACACTCTCATCCCTGACCCAGTCAACACCCCCTAAACACTCTTGTCCCTGAACACCCCCTAAACACTGTCGTCCCTGAACACCCCCTAAACACTCTTGTCCCTGAACACCCCCTAACACTCTCATCCCTGAACACCCCCTAAACACTCTTGTCTCTGAACACCCCCTAAACACTCTCGTCTCTGAACACCCCCTAAACACTCTTGTCTCTGAACACCCCCTAAACACTCTCGTCTCTGAACACCCCCTAAACACTCTCGTCTCTGAACACCCCCTAAACACTCTCGTCTCTGAACACCCCCTAAACACTCTCGTCTCTGAACACCCCCTAAACACTCTCGTCTCTGAACACCCCCTAAACACTCTCGTCTCTGAACACCCCCTAAACACTCTCGTCTCTGAACACCCCCTAAACACTCTCGTCTCTGAACACCCCCTAAACACTCTCGTCTCTGAACACCCCCTAAACACTCTTGTCTCTGAACACCCCCTAAACACTCTCGTCCCTGAACACCCCCTAAACACTCTCATCCCTGAACACCCCCTAAACACTCTTGTCTCTGAACACCCCCTAAACACTCTTGTCCCTGAGTCATTGACTAACCTGTCCAAGTACGGTAATGATCAGATAAAGTCGGTTGTGGACCACTCGTTTTGCTACATGATTCAGTACTAATTGTATGTGTCATTAACAGCTATCGTTGCTTCAGTATTTACTGACAGCAGAACTGTCTAAATTGGTGCAGACTATAATTTTCCAAACACACACATAAAGATAGGGAGAGAGAAAAATCTATTGAGAGACAATGAGTTTTCACACTTGCTAACAGTGGCAAAGGGAGTGTCATTTTCACAGGCACTTGGCAACGCCTTCAGTGTTAATTTCTCAGATGTAAATTAATTCAGTGCCTCTTCGCCCACTGAGATTTAGAGCTCTTCCGGCGACGTCAGAGTATGAAAAAGACAAGTTTAGTCAGTTCAGTTTCAAGTACTTGGGTTAGTGCTACATTGGTGCTGGGTTAGTGCTACATTGGTGCTGGATTAGTGCTACATTGGTGCTGGATTAGTGCTACATTGGTGCTGGATTAGTGCTACATTGGAGCTGGATTAGTACTGGGATAGTGCAGGGATAGTACTGGGATAGTACAGGGATAGTACTGGGATAGTGCTGGGTTAGTGCTACATTGGTGCTGGGTTAGTGCTACATTGGAGCTGGATTAGTGCTACATTGGAGCTGGATTAGTGCTACATTGGTGCTGGGTTAGTGCTGGGATAGTACTGGGATAGTACTGGGATAGTACTGGGATAGTGCTGGGATAGTACTGGGTTAGTACTGGGATAGTACTGGGATAGTACTGGGATAGTGCAGGGATAGTGCTGGGATAGTGCAGGGCTAGTACTGGGATAGTACTGGGATAGTGCAGGGATAGTACTGGGATAGTACTGGGATAGTACTGGGATAGTGCTGGGATAGTACTGGGATAGTACTGGGATAGTGCTGGGATAGTACTGGGATAGTGCAGGGATAGTGCTGGGTTAGTACTGGGATAGTGCAGGGATAGTACTGGGATAGTGCTGGGATAGTACAGGGATAGTACTGGGATAGTGCTGGGATAGTACTGGGATAGTGCTGGGATAATACAGGGATAGTACTGGGATAGTGCAGGGATAGTGCTGGGTTAGTTCTATTTCTGTGCGGGCTGGAAGGTTGTATAGGCCTAAACACTACACTCCTGGAATCAGGGTGGAGTCTCCACTAACCTTCACACTGGCTCAGGGATGAAGGATGAGTACCAACCTTCACACTGGCTCAGGGATGAAGGATGAGTACTAACCTTCACACTGGCTCAGGGATGAAGGATGAGTACTAACCTTCACACTGGCTCAGGGATGAGGGGTGAATAAAAAGGCAACACTTTGCACACACATCTAAAGTATCAACACTTTAGTATCAACTTTAGTAACTTTAGAATCAACACATGAGTATTTCTTCACTTCATTTCTGGAACATGGGCAAAACAAACACACAATACATCTTAAATTGCAAACCTTATATCTGCATAGGTATCTTTTGACCATGTTTCTGTCAATTACTTCTTGTAACGCGTATGTTTCTCAGAAATGCAGTGACTAGCGCCATCGCATGGTTTAACAAAAAATGACAGAAGGCTTTCAGACATTGTAGAGCCAATTCAGTTTTCTTTCCAAGTTCTAAGTAGTAAAATAACTTGTCAAAAAGGAGCAATTAACTATCTGCATAGACATATAATTGTTTCTTCTGGGCTGGTCTTCTGAACAGGTGAAATCTCTCCAGTAATCCTTAACTTTTACTGTAACAGCGTAATTGTTCAATTGATGCCTGCTCATGAGAAGGAGGCCTTCTCAGAGAGCTCCGACCTATTTAAAGTTCCTCCATCCCCTTCCTGGACGAGGTTCCTGTGGGAGGTGCTGCAAAGGCATGGGAAAGTTTTCCGTTTTTTTCCGATTACATTGCTGGTTTAAGAACGCAACACACAACTTGCCTCTAGTGCCAGACCAAAACAGAGCAAACTCCTGGAGCACACAAACACAACAGTGAAGAGATACGTAGACGAGACTTCACATCAGAGACAGGTAGGAAACATACCAAAGAGTTTTAATCAGCTAAGACGCTGACTTTTTACACAGTTTCCAGTTTTTTTGTATAAATTATTTCCTAACATCCACTAACCCCGACAGCGTTTTTCAGCATATATGGTGGCTGCTATAATTTCTTTCTGAGACTTCTGGTACTCTTTACTATAAAACAGTTATTAACTAATAAAGTATTAAACAGACAGTGTCGCCCATCCTCAGACTTGTGCTGTAGCGCTAGGCTAGGTTAAAGGAGAGACTGTTAGGGTTAACCAGAGGGTGAAGGTTAGATTCAAGTTTATCCAGGCATGTGGAGTAAAAACAGACTGGGTGGCTGTCCCTAACATTCTGAAAGTGGTGGACAGGTGAACGTGAGCCAACAAGCAGACTGGGGACAGATGGACCATCAACCAGGTTCCGGTTAGGGGTCCTCTGTTCTCCAGATGATCTGTGTTACCTGGTACAGGTCATGTTCTCCAGTAGATACGTGTTCTCCAGTAGATACGTGTTCTCCAGTAGATACGTGTTCTCCAGTAGATACGGGTTCTATAGGAGATATGTGTTCTCCAGTAGATACGTGTTCTCCAGGAGATACGTGTTCTCCAGTAGATATGTGTTCTCCAGGAGATACGTGTTCTCCAGTAGATATGTGTTCTCCAGTAGATACGTGTTCTATAGGAGATATGTGTTCTATAGGAGGTATGTGTTCTCCAGGAGATACGTGTTCTGTAGGAGATATGTGTTCTATAGGAGGTATGTGTTCTCCAGGAGATACGTGTTCTGTAGGAGATATGTGTTCTATAGGAGGTATGTGTTCTCCAGGAGATACGTGTTCTGTAGGAGATATGTGTTCTATAGGAGGTATGTGTTCTCCAGGAGATACGTGTTCTGTAGGAGATATGTGTTCTATAGGAGGTATGTGTTCTCCAGGAGATACGTGTTCTGTAGGAGATATGTGTTCTATAGGAGGTATGTGTTCTCCAGGAGATACGTGTTCTGTAGGAGATATGTGTTCTATAGGAGGTATGTGTTCTCCAGGAGATACGTGTTCTGTAGGAGATATGTGTTCTATAGGAGGTATGTGTTCTCCAGGAGATACGTGTTCTGTAGGAGATATGTGTTCTATAGGAGGTATGTGTTCTCCAGGAGATACGTGTTCTGTAGGAGATATGTGTTCTATAGGAGGTATGTGTTCTCCAGTAGATATGTGTTCTCCAGTAGATACGGGTTCTATAGGAGATATGTGTTCTCCAGTAGATACGGGTTCTATAGGAGATATGTGTTCTCCAGTAGATACGGGTTCTATAGGAGATACGTGTTCTCCAGTAGATATGTGTTCTCCAGGAGATACGTGTTCTCCAGTAGATACGTGTTCTCCAGTAGATACGTGTTCTCCAGGAGATATGTGTTCTCCAGTAGATACGGGTTCTATAGGAGATATGTGTTCTATAGGAGGTATGTGTTCTCCAGTAGATACGTGTTCTCCAGGAGATATGTGTTCTCCAGTAGATACGTGTTCTATAGGAGATATGTGTTCTATAGGAGGTATGTGTTCTCCAGTAGATACGTGTTCTCCAGGAGATACGTGTTCTGTAGGAGATATGTGTTCTATAGGAGATATGTGTTCTATAGGAGGTATGTGTTCTCCAGGAGATACGTGTTCTATAGGAGATACGTGTTCTCCAGGATATCTGTGTTGCCTGGTACAGGCTTTCTCCTTGACCACCAAACTCCTGCAAGTGCATCTGGATCATTCCCTCTGAGACAGTTAAACTAGCATCTGTTTATTGGGTCAGTGAAGAAGTAGAAGGATTAGACGCTGTTAAGAAGGTGTTTATGAAGCCTTTATTATTATTTTTTATTATTATTATTATGTTAACTGATGAAAAAATCGTTAAAAGGATATAGGACAATTATATTAATTTGAAATGAAGGCTATATGGAGTGGTTATGATTCTGATAATAACTTGTTCTGCAGCTTTCAGACGGTTAACGTCTGCATGTATTTCCCACTAGGTGTTGAGGATGTCCAGAGCAGACTGGTCGTTCCTGGAGCACCTACTGGAGGAGGGGCAGGAGTACTCAACAGGCGTGGGCCGAGTATGGCTCACTGTTCTCTTCCTGTTCCGCATGCTGGTCCTGGGCACAGCGGCAGAGTCGGCCTGGGACGACGAACAGGAAGACTTCCTGTGCAACACACGGCAGCCAGGCTGCACCTCTGTGTGCTACGACAAGGCCTTCCCTATCTCACACTTCCGCTACTTTGTCTTGCAGGTGGTTTTTGTGTCCACACCCACTATCTTCTACTTTGGCTATGTAGCGGTAAGGGCCGCCAACGACAAGAAAGACAGCAAGGAGCAGAGAGGGAAGCCTGAGGGGGGGGGAGGAGCAGAGGTCCTAAAAGAGAAGATGGAGAAGGAAGAAGAGGTGGAGGAAAGGAAGGGAGAGGGGAGAGGAAGGAAGTCTGTGCTGGTGCTTCCAGAGGCTCCCAGGCTGAAGGGGCGTCTGCTGTGTGCATACACCACAAGTATCTTGCTCAAGCTCCTCCTGGAGGCCAGCTTCATTGCTGGACTCTGGCTGCTCTACGGCGGGTTCGTAATCTACGCCAGGTTTGAATGCGTGCGTGACCCCTGCCCTCACATGGTGGATTGCTTTGTGTCGCGTCCCACTGAGAAGACCATCTTCACCATCTACACCCAGGTAATCGCTGCCATCTCCTTTCTCCTCAACCTTGTTGAGCTTTTCCACCTGCTTCAGCTGGCCATCACTTACCGTCTGGAGAAGATCTCCCACATCCAGGATCGGTACAGCATGCCTGAGGTGGGAAGAGACATGTCTCACCCTGTGCCACCAACACTTCAGGGATCCTCCTACCAAGACCAGCTGCCTGAAGGGAGGAAACAAGGCTATCACCAACCATGTGAGAGCTACACTGCAGAAGAGGTGACCTGGAGAACTGGGGACCCCCCCACCACAGCAGACCTGCTCCCCAGCTACCTGATCTGCATGGGGGGGTTGAGGACTACACACCAAACGCACATAAAGAAACACACACACAGCACACACGATGGGACACACACAAAGTGTTCCCATAAAGGACATTCCAAACATAAGCATTACGTTTGAGAAACACATGGACTGTACCATGTCAAGGCAAACATGGACTGTACCATGTCAAGGCAAACATGGACTGTACCATGTCAAGGCAAATAGGGCTGTGGAAGCCTAACCACGGCTACAATATAAGAACAATTAATGAGTTCTACTGCATTGCATGACTAAAACGTGTAGATCCCCAGAAGGGAGGAACAGTAGCAGAAATGGAAAATAAATTGATAAATTGACTTTATTCAAAACAATATGTAGGGAAAACTTCCCGCAAGGGAAAAATGTGTTTCTGAAAACAAGTGTTGGTAACAAAAACAGAACAAGTTGGGTAAGGGAGACTCTGACTTGGATGCAAGTGGTCATGAAATTTGCCATTTGAAAACACAGGGAACATGCTGACTATTGGGGACGTGTGTGAAAATGGTTACTGTACATACATCATGTGTGTGTGCCAATATGAATGTGTATTGTATGTATGTGTTTGTAATGTTGCGTTTCCCAAAGGGTTAGTTTGACTCTGAAACCTTGTCTCCGCTCTAGCGAGTGGAATGCATTCCCAGGGGTATGGTGACCCCAGACACACAGACATTTACAGTATAAACACATGAATACTCACACATACACACTCACATATTCACAAACACATGCACACTCATAAATACACGCACATGGTCTGATGCGCAGGGAGGAGAGGGAGGGTTGGGTTAGAGGGATTCATAACAGGCTTGGTTGTGTAAGCACACAGACACATGTACAAACGTGTACTGTACATAAACACACGCGAACACTGAGGGGCACATAGCTCACATGGACATATATCAGACAAAGGTGCACATGCATTCATCCAGGTACACAAGACATAATAATGACAACTCTCATGCAAATGCTGTACTTCCATAATGTAATGATGAGGCTTGTGAGTACTGTTCTCTGTGGGTTTAATATGTAGACTTGGAAGTGCCCACAAATCTTCATAGTTGTAGGAAAAAAACACACACACACACACAGTCAATCATTGCTCAGACCCTGTGACATACTTTGTAACCCTAACCCTATATTAAACCACTACTTTCAGATAGCTAAATTTAGCCTTGAGAAAGGAAGTGGGTGGGTGTTGCATCAATGCCCTAAGTCCCATTTTGTTATTCCCTGCTAGTGCCGACCGTGGGGGCTAGTAATGTCCACCAAAACAAAGCTACTCCACTTTGTTACATTGTTTTGGAAAATTCCCATGGCCATGTCAGTTCCCTGGAGCAACAATCATATGAGCAGGACAGCATTGCCTAGCACAGTGGGGGTGGTGGGGGACATACCAGCATTGTGGTAGACACGACACAGGTGAGATCATTACTGGAAGGTCTATACCTTCTTATCCAGGTGTTGTACATCCAGCCGACACACAGGAACAGAGATAGGGTTCCTCTTAAATATGAGAGGAATTGATCAGAATCTGAATGTTATTGCCATGTAAGTTAACACAAACAGGGAATATACTGTGGCAGGAAGGTGTATACAATGAACCCATACGGATCTTCATTTAAAAGTAGAATGTGTAAATGAATTATCTTCAGAATGGTGTCCTGACACTCTATTTGCAGTGAATGCTTGTGTGTGACAACTATGAGCCGAACATGAACAGGATCCTCCAGAAGCAGGCATCCCTATTGTCCATAAGGACAGAAATCACCTTGTCCAGCCCTTCCAGACAGGGAAGGGATCATCACACAATCTTCTGATGGCTGCCATTATTGCAGGGAGAACAATGGTTAAAGCTGCTGTTTTAAGGGAGAACATTTTCCTGGTTTCCATTGCAGCTGTTCAGGGCTCATCAGAGATGCAACACTATTGTAGAGAAAGCACTTTCTGGATCATACCTGCTCCCTCAGGTACCACGTCAACAGGTGAGAACCTTCCTCCTCACTCTCACCCTCAACAGGCTCTTAACACAGCCCTCCTTTCTATAATCAACCTCTAAACAACATTGGTGGTTGTTGGTAATACAGGGTTAGGGTTAGGTTCCTGACTCTAGTTACATATACCATGAGAAGGTACATGCACTTTGCCCTTATTAATAACATACTAGTCCAGACCAGCTTCTTGTTACGTTGTCAGATGGTCTACACACACACAGAGATTGTCTCTTGAATGAAGGTGGCTTTGCCTTTGCCTAATCTCAGTGTGACCTGTTGATCTCATAAAAAGAATGAGAAAACTCATAAGTAAATTTCATATTGAACCTGTTTTTCATCCTTGATCACAACATCTTCCCCAGCCATCCACTCTGCCCATACATGACATATGTCATATGAACTGTCATCATGGAAATCAAATACAAGACAGCTTGCTTAGTGTTTTATTGTGTATAACTGGGGTTGATATATTGAGGATACAGTTTCAGCTCCAAGACTATAGTCATCGCTGGAGGGAGGGAGCTTAAGGTTGCAGAGCCCAAACGGAAACACTATGACATCCACAGTAGCTCATGTGATCCTCCATACCACCAGTCGGTGGGGCTAGAACACAGCTGCTGTGTGTGCAGCTGCAGCAATCAAACAGCTGATCACAAGGGCAGGAGAGAGACCCTGCATCAGTACAGACACAGTTATGGTAGAGAGACCCTGCATCAGTGCAGACACAGTTACGGTAGAGAGACCCTGCATCAGTGCAGACACAGTTATGGTAGAGAGACCCTTCATCAGTACAGACACAGTTACGGTAGAGAGACCCTTCATCAGTACAGACACAGTTATGGTAGAGAGACCCTGCATCAGTACAGACACAGTTACGGTAGAGAGACCCTGCATCAGTACAGACACAGTTATGGTAGAGAGGCCCTGCATCAGTACAGACACAGTTATGGTAGAGAGGCCCTGCATAAGTACAGACACAGTTACGGTAGAGAGGCCCTGATTCAGTACAGACACAGTTACGGTAGAGAGACCCTGCATCAGTGCAGACACAGTTACGGTAGAGAGGCCCTGCATCAGTACAGACACAGTTACGGTAGAGAGGCCCTGCATCAGTACAGACACAGTTATGGTAGAGAGACCCTTCATCAGTACAGACACAGTTATGGTAGAGAGGCCCTGCATAAGTACAGACACAGTTACGGTAGAGAGACCCTGCATCAGTACAGACACAGTTACGGTAGAGACACCCTGCATCAGTACAGACACAGTTACGGTAGAGAGACCCTGCATCAGTACAGACACAGTTATGGTAGAGAGGCCCTGATTCAGTACAGACAGAGTTATGGTAGAGAGACCCTGCATAAGTACAGACACAGTTACGGTAGAGACACCCTGTATCAGTACAGACACAGTTACGGTAGAGAGGCCCTGATTCAGTACAGACACAGTTACGGTAGAGAGGCCCTGATTCAGTACAGACACAGTTATGGTAGAGAGACCCTGCATCAGTACAGACACAGTTACGGTAGAGACACCCTGCATCAGTACAGACACAGTTACGGTAGAGAGACCCTTCATCAGTGCAGACACAGTTATGGTAGAGAGACCCTTTATCAGTACAGACACAGTTATGGTAGAGAGGCCCTGCATCAGTACAGACACAGTTACGGTAGAGAGGCCCTGCATCAGTGCAGACACAGTTACGGTAGAGAGACCCTGCATCAGTACAGACACAGTTACGGTAGAGAGGCCCTGATTCAGTACAGACACAGTTATGGTAGAGAGACCCTGCATCAGTACAGACACAGTTACGGTAGAGACACCCTGCATCAGTACAGACACAGTTACGGTAGAGAGACCCTGCATCAGTACAGACACAGTTACGGTAGAGAGACCCTGCATCAGTACAGACACAGTTATGGTAGAGAGACCCTGCATCAGTGCAGACACAGTTACGGTAGAGAGACCCTTCATCAGTGCAGACACAGTTATGGTAGAGAGACCCTGCATCAGTACAGACACAGTTACGGTAGAGAGACCCTGCATCAGTGCAGACACAGTTACGGTAGAGAGACCCTGCATCAGTACAGACACAGTCACGGTAGAGAGACCCTGATTCAGTACAGACACAGTTACGGTAGAGACACCCTGCATCAGTACAGACACAGTTACGGTAGAGACACCCTGCATCAGTACAGACACAGTTACGGTAGAGAGACCCTGCATCAGTACAGACACAGTTATGGTAGAGAGACCCTTCATCAGTACAGACACAGTTACGGTAGAGAGACCCTTCATCAGTACAGACACAGTTATGGTAGAGAGGCCCTGATTCAGTACAGACACAGTTACGGTAGAGACACCCTGCATCAGTACAGACACAGTTACGGTAGAGAGGCCCTGATTCAGTACAGACACAGTTACGGTAGAGAGACCCTGCATCAGTACAGACACAGTCACGGTAGAGAGACCCTGATTCAGTACAGACACAGTTACGGTAGAGAGACCCTTCATCAGTGCAGACACAGTTACGGTAGAGAGGCCCTGCATCAGTACAGACACAGTTACGGTAGAGAGACCCTGCATCAGTACAGACACAGTTATGGTAGAGAGGCCCTGCATCAGTGCAGACACAGTTACGGTAGAGAGGCCCTGATTCAGTACAGACACAGTTACGGTAGAGAGACCCTGCATCAGTGCAGACACAGTTACGGTAGAGAGACCCTGCATCAGTACAGACACAGTTACGGTAGAGAGACCCTGATTCAGTACAGACACAGTTACGGTAGAGACACCCTGCATCAGTACAGACACAGTTACGGTAGAGAGGCCCTGATTCAGTACAGACACAGTTACGGTAGAGAGACCCTGCATAAGTACAGACACAGTTATGGTAGAGAGACCCTTCATCAGTACAGACACAGTTACGGTAGAGAGGCCCTGATTCAGTACAGACACAGTTACGGTAGAGAGACCCTGCATCAGTACAGACACAGTTATGGTAGAGAGACCCTGCATAAGTACAGACACAGTTACGGTAGAGACACCCTGCATCAGTACAGACACAGTTACGGTAGAGAGACCCTTCATCAGTGCAGACACAGTTATGGTAGAGAGACCCTTTATCAGTACAGACACAGTTACGGTAGAGAGACCCTGCATCAGTGCAGACACAGTTACGGTAGAGAGGCCCTGCATCAGTACAGACACAGTTACGGTAGAGAGGCCCTGCATCAGTACAGACACAGTTACGGTAGAGAGGCCGTGATTCAGTACAGACACAGTTACGGTAGAGAGACCCTGCATAAGTACAGACACAGTTACGGTAGAGAGACCCTGCATCAGTACAGACACAGTTATGGTAGAGAGGCCCTGATTCAGTACAGACACAGTTACGGTAGAGAGACCCTGCATCAGTGCAGACACAGTTACGGTAGAGAGACCCTTCATCAGTGCAGACACAGTTATGGTAGAGAGACCCTTCATCAGTACAGACACAGTTACGGTAGAGAGGCCGTGATTCAGTACAGACACAGTTACGGTAGAGACACCCTGCATCAGTACAGACACAGTTACGGTAGAGAGACCCTGCATCAGTACAGACACAGTTACGGTAGAGAGACCCTGCATCAGTACAGACACAGTTATGGTAGAGAGACCCTGCATAAGTACAGACACAGTTACGGTAGAGAGACCCTGCATCAGTACAGACACAGTTATGGTAGAGAGGCCCTGATTCAGTACAGACACAGTTACGGTAGAGAGACCCTGCATCAGTACAGACACAGTCACGGTAGAGAGACCCTGATTCAGTACAGACACAGTTACGGTAGAGAGACCCTGCATCAGTACAGACACAGTTACGGTAGAGAGGCCCTGATTCAGTACAGACAGAGTTATGGTAGAGAGACCCTGCATAAGTACAGACACAGTTACGGTAGAGACACCCTGTATCAGTACAGACACAGTTATGGTAGAGAGGCCCTGCATAAGTACAGACACAGTTACGGTAGAGAGACCCTGCATCAGTACAGACACAGTTACGGTAGAGACACCCTGCATCAGTACAGACACAGTCACGGTAGAGAGACCCTGATTCAGTACAGACACAGTTATGGTAGAGAGGCCCTGCATAAGTACAGACACAGTTACGGTAGAGAGACCCTGCATCAGTACAGACACAGTTATGGTAGAGAGACCCTGCATAAGTACAGACACAGTTACGGTAGAGAGACCCTGCATCAGTACAGACACAGTTACGGTAGAGAGACCCTGCATCAGTGCAGACACAGTTACGGTAGAGAGACCCTGCATCAGTACAGACACAGTTATGGTAGAGAGGCCCTGCATCAGTGCAGACACAGTTACGGTAGAGAGACCCTGCATCAGTACAGACACAGTTCCATGACCTGCATCAGGTACAGACCACAGTTATGGTAGAGAGACCCTGCATCAGTGCAGACACAGTTACGGTAGAGAGACCCTTCATCAGTGCAGACACAGTTATGGTAGAGAGACCCTGCATCAGTACAGACACAGTTATGGTAGAGAGGCCCTGCATCAGTACAGACACAGTTACGGTAGAGAGACCCTGCATCAGTGCAGACACAGTTACGGTAGAGAGACCCTGCATCAGTGCAGACACAGTTATGGTAGAGAGGCCGTGATTCAGTACAGACACAGTTATGGTAGAGAGACCCTGCATCAGTGCAGACACAGTTACGGTAGAGAGACCCTGCATCAGTGCAGACACAGTTACGGTAGAGAGACCCTGCATCAGTACAGACACAGTTACGGTAGAGAGGCCCTGCATCAGTACAGACACAGTTATGGTAGAGAGACCCTGAATCAGTCCCCACTGTAGACACAAGTCACAGGTTTCAGACGAAAGAAACTTGATGAGTGCTGCATCAGGATATTGAGCTGGTGTTTGGGAGTGTGGATGGAGAGCAGGGGTTTGGGAGTGTGGATGGAGAGCAGGGGTTTGGGAGTGTGGATGGACAGCAGGGGTTTGGGAGTGTGGATGGACAGCAGGGGTTTGGGAGTGTGGATGGACAGCAGGGGTTTGGGAGTGTGGATGGACAGCAGGGGTTTGGGAGTGTGGATGGACAGCAGGGGTTTGGGAGTGTGGATGGACAGCAGGGGTTTGGGAGTGTGGATGGAGAGCAGGGGTTTGGGAGTGTGGATGGACAGCAGGGGTTTGGGAGTGTGGATGGAGAGCAGGGGTTTGGGAGTGTGGATGGACAGCAGGGGTTTGGGAGTGTGGATGGAGAGCAGGGGGTTGGGAGTGTGGATGGACAGCAGGAGTTTGGGAGTGTGGATGGAGAGCAGGGGTTTGGGAGTGTGGATGGACAGCAGGGGTTTGGGAGTGTGGATGGAGAGCAGGGGTTTGGGAGTGTGGATGGAGAGCAGGGGTTTGGGAGTGTGGATGGACAGCAGGGGTTTGGGAGTGTGGAGGGACAGCAGGGGTTTGGGAGTGTGGATGGACAGCAGGGGTTTGGGAGTGTGGATGGACAGCAGGGGTTTGGGAGTGTGGATGGACAGCAGGAGTTTGGGAGTGTGGATGGAGATTAGGGGTTTGGGAGTGTGGATGGACAGCAGGGGTTTGGGAGTGTGGATGGAGATTAGGGGTTTGGGAGTGTGGATGGACAGCAGGGGTTTGGGAGTGTGGATGGACAGCAGGGGTTTGGGAGTGTGGATGGAGAGCAGGGGTTTGGGAGTGTGGATGGACAGCAGGGGTTTGGGAGTGTGGATGGAGATTAGGGGTTTGGGAGTGTGGATGGACAGCAGGAGTTTGGGAGTGTGGATGGAGATTAGGGGTTTGGGAGTGTGGATGGACAGCAGGGGTTTGGGAGTGTGGATGGACAGCAGGGGTTTGGGAGTGTGGATGGACAGCAGGAGTTTGGGAGTGTGGATGGAGAGACAGAGTCAGGATGGTTGTGTAAACGACAGTGCAGGTTCAGGTGTGAGTTAAAGGCAGTATTGGTCCCTGTGGGCAGAGGGCTGAGCAGCTGAATAATGTATGGATGCTCACAGCGTAATGAAGTGGAAGGGATCAGGAGGAATAAAGCTGGTCTCTCAGGAATCAGCACATACACACTTTGAAGAGCCTGCTCTCGCCCATCCTCCCTCCTACCCCACATTTCTTCATATATCTCTTTTCTCTATAAAGCTTTCTGCATCTCTCACACAGACACAAACACACATACTAGTCTCTCCCTCTCACTGTCTGTTTCTTCCTCCCTCTTAGTCACTCTCTTGCTCGCTATATGCTGGTGACTAAAAGGGATAGGATGTTTCTGTTCACTTATAATGCATCATTGATGACGAGGGTCAGCCCATTTATCCTGCACACTTAGTTCAGTAGCTCTAGCGTGTGTGTGGGCTCTTGATTAGACATGAGAGTCTTCACAGGTAGCTCACTGATGCTGAGAAGCAGGGATGCAGCAACTAACAGATTTAAGACTTTAAAACTGGCTTGTTTTTTGTACACCAAGTCTTTCATTTCTCACTCTCAAATAAAGACACTTTATGGTACATTGTTTTTCTATGATCAAGGCTTGTACAATGAGCTAAATGAAACAAACAGTTTGGAGAATTAGGCTCCCTTCTTTCACATTCAGCATGATTCAGCTCTCTCCTGTTGCTAGCTTCAGCTGACAGTATGTGATTTATCATCGAGTGTGTTAGGATACCAACTTTCAATCAGGATAACATACATTTACTGTTATTTATTTGTCATCATCCATTGGCAACATATATGTCAGACCAATAATTGATCTGATAACAGCAGCAACTAGTAAGCACACTGACAATCATGTAATGGAGTACATGACAATGTAGATAAATGGTAGCTAAAAACTAGCTAGGATAGCTAATGTTACTGACCAAATCCATTAGCTAGCTGGCCAAAAATAGCAATTGTTGATATTGCTCAAAACGTACAATTTGAACCCCTTTTCCTTCTAGCTTGAAGGGCAATAACATAGAATCCAATCTGCATTGCTAATTGTAACTGTGAACTAATTAGTCTAAGTGCTAGCTACCGGAGGTTGTTGACATAGAAAAATAGAATATATAATACATACATAGATGTAGCTAACGCTATTGTTTAACGCTTCATTAATCTATCCTTGATTTTCATATCATGGGCATACAGAGAACGTGTTTGTGGGTGTGATGTTTTTTATACTATATACCAATGTGCAGAGATGGCACAAATACATACATCCTTCATGCAAGACTGTTTCAAATCACTGGTAAAAGTTGGTGAGTACTGGTTTAACTTTTTCGGGCAAGTTCAAGTAAAGAAGTGTGGGCTCCGATATAAACACATGTAAAAAGTATCCGTAACGACTACCTCTCAGTTTTTTACAACTTCCTGTTTTAGTGTCATGCTGGTAACTCAACCTCACATCATAAAAATGCATTCATATCAAAGACACCTTTTCGACGCAGACCTCAGACACTCATATATGGCCATGGGTGATCATAAACCTCTCTTTTCTCAGTCATGTGGACATTAACTCCCTCTGTCTTATCTGTAATGGAGAGGGGAGAGAAATGAGCCTAAAGAACAGAGCTGACTACAGGAGAACATGCTAGAGTCCTCCAGTACTTATCAATGATGCAAACACTATCATACTAAATAATTTTGGAAACTTTTCAATAAAAAAAGTATTTTCTCTCAATGAAAGTAAAGGACTCGTCCTTGCCACAGCCTGGTCTTTCTTCCTCTACTGATTGCTGCTGTTACTCACCGGACATCAGTCAAGAAAGATGTATTATTCTCAGAAATGTCAGCGTGATTCTGAACTTCATAATCTCAACACAATATTGAATGCAAAAGCAGAATGGTAGAGAGGAGCATAAAGCATGTTAAACAGTGATTAAAGCTTCATGATTCTCAACCCTTTCAGGTAGAGTTCAAATGTACCTTGTTGTCTTGTGATTGAGGGGAGCTGTGATTGGATTTCTCTGTTTGGCTCAAGACACAACCTCGCTCTCAGTTTAACAAGACTCTGTCATTAGCCTGTAGCCCCGCCCACTACATCATAAGAGATGCAGGATGAGGAGAAAGGGAGTTTTCTTCTGTGCATTATGAATGAATGATTGATGTGAAGGGAGATGGATCAGAAGGCTATGATCATGGTCTGGCAAACACTCTTCACAAACCCATCCAATGAAGAATGCCGTACATACAGGAGAATATTTTAATATGTAAGTATGTCATTGCATATTTACAGGGAATGGTAATGGTCTTTGTGGTCCCTTATATGCTATATAACACATGCATCGACTAGGATTACTGAAACCTCAAAATCTGGTCTTCTCAAGTTCTTCTCTGTCCACCCCTAAAACCCTATAAACACATTTACCAAGTAAAAAGCCCTGTCATGTTCCGTATTGAAGCCTATACAAATGACCTTCATCTCTGAGTGATGGGAGTGTGAGGGGGGGACTGTAGCTGGAGGAGAGCGATGGCTTCATTTGGCAGTAAGAGGGAACATGGCTGAGGCTGGGAAGCTGGAAGGCTGTACTATTCAATACCTGAGCACCTTTCAAGAGACAAATGGAATGTCAATCAAGTGTCAGAGCAGGGAGGCATGGAGGCTAGGAGGCATGGAGGCAGGGAGGCGGGTATGGAGGCAGGGAGGCAGGGAGGTATGGAGGCAGGGAGGCAGGGAGGTATGGAGGCAGGGAGGCAGGGAGGTATGGAGGCAGGGAGGTATGGAGGCAGGGAGGCATGGAGGCAGGGAGGTATGGAGGCAGGGAGGTATGGAGGCAGGGAGGCATGGAGGTATGGAGGCAGGGAGGCATGTTCCCTGTGGCAGAAGCTTCTGGATCGTTCTGTCTCACTTGGGGGGCACTGGGACGTCATACCAATAAGCCTCTCCTCCCAGTCTATCCCTTTCTACTCCTTTATCTCCCTTTCTCCATCCCTCTCTCCTCTATCTCTCCCTTTCTCTCTCTCTCTCTGCTCTCTCTTTCTCTGTCTCTCCCTTTCTCCATCTCTCTCTCTCTTTCTTCATCCCTTTCTCCTCTATCTCTCCATGTCTCTCTCTTTCTCTATCTCTCCCTTTCTCCATCCCTCTTTCTTCTATCTCTCCCTTTCTCCATCTCTCTCTCCCTTTCTCCATCCCTCTCTCCTCTTTCTCTCCCGGTCTCTCTCTCCTCTATCCCTCCCTTTCTCTGTCTCTCTCTCCTCTATCTCTCCCTGTCTCTATCTCTCCCTTTCTCTATCTCTCTCGTTTTCTCTGTTTCTCTCCTCCTCTATCTCTCCTTTACTCCATCCCTCTCTCCACTATCTCTCCCTTTTACCATCCCTCTCTCTCCTCTATCCCTCCTTTCTCTGTCTCTCTCTCCAGTCTTCTCTATGTCTCTCCAGCCTTCTCTATGTCTCTCTACCCTTCTCTCTCTGTCTCCCAGTCTTCCCTATGTCTCCCTCCCTCCTCTCTCCCCAGTTTTTTCTGTCTCTCTCCCCCTCCCTCTCTCTCTCCATTCTTCTTTATGTCTCTCTCCCCCCTCTCCTCTCCCAGTCTTCTTTGTCTCTCTTCCCCCTCTCCTCTCCCAGTCTTCTCTATGTCTCTCTCCCCCCTCTCCTCTCCCAGTCTTCTTTATGTCTCTCTCCCCCCTCTCCTCTCCCAGTCTTCTCTATGTCTCTCTCCCCCCTCCCTCAGTCTTATTCCCAGTTTACTGGCTGCTAAGGGGATTTGTTTTTGACCCTCTGAGAGATCTGAAGAAAGAGGTCTCCACTGACCTCCCCTTTCCTCCACCCTCCCTCTCTCCTCTCTCTCCTCCCTCTCCTCTCTCTCTCATCTCTCTCCTCCGTCTTTCCTCTCTCTCCTCCCTCTCCTCTCTCTCACCTCTCTCTCCTCCCTCTTGGAATAGTGGTTGGCTGTTGTGGGTCAGAGGGGACTAAGTTCAGTGGTCTCTCCAAAGACAAAAGTGACTTGTCAGGCACTAATTGTATTTGTGTGTGTCTTTCTTTCTGCTTGCGTATAACTTACAAGCTTGGTTCTACAGCCAGGATGGTTATTGCCCTTTAAACATGAAGTTCATATAAATGTTTACTCAATACTGGATGAATGGACAGCTTATTGTTTGATTAATTTGCTCAAACCTATCTTGTAATTCTCTCACCCATAAATAACTCACTGACAATGATATTTCGTTTAGGTGACAGGGTATCTAAACTACAAGGGGAAACGATTATGCTAATAGATCTCTGTAGTCATCAATCATCTATTGGACTGTCAATGTAGTGTCACGTAACATTCGTGATCCCCCTTTGGAAAGTGTTTCCTGCGGCAAATGTGTGCGTGAGAGCGCGTGTGTAGAAGTTAGAATCGAACACACCCTCATTACATTTACTAAAACCCCGGGGCTGCGTGTGTACGTGCGCTCGACTGGAACAGGCACTGAAGAAAACGGTTAGTAAATTAAACACAATATGGGTGGTGGAGCTCTCGAGCTGAATATGAGCGAGACACTTTAAAGTGGGGACCTGATGGCTACACACAGGTCCAAGTGACGTCAGAGAAACGAGCGCGTAAAAACCAAAGACCGCATGAGGAGTTGCATGGAAAGGATTGTATCACAGCAGTTTAGAATTCTAAACTGTGCACCTGCAACACGACTGAATCATAATCTGCCCCGGTTTCTTTATCAACATTCACTACAAACTCTTAGAAGGCAATTACCCAGATGGTGTACATTGGATTACTGATCCTGAATTACTGAAAGTGGAACTAAATCATCATTGTTTGAGCGTTTTAAGCCTGACTGATCTGCGGAGGTAAAGTTCAGCGTCAGCTTCCTTTGAGGACATTTCTTTTGATATGTATGAAGGTTTCTCTGAGTTACCCGCTTTATCGAGTTAGATCTAAACGAGGACACGCACGGATGTCTGTCGGAGTAGCAAAGTGCGCGAGGTTGATTCTTTGCTGTCATTAACTCCCATGGCTTACCCACCGCTAGGATACCCGTACTCACCTAGGAACCAGATAACTCACCCGTACTCGCCGACACACCAGGTAAATATCTTAAAGACATTTTAAAGTGTGACCATTTTTCCCATGTGTGTAAAACTATCATTCAGAGTTCATCCTTACGCGTTAATGTCTTTGTTTCCGTTTCCGTTAGTTCTTGATGACCTCAAGCTCACTGGCCAGCTGTCTCGAGCCCGGTGGAAGGTCTCTCGCGGACAGCCTGTCGGCCCCATCTCAATCGTCCCTCAGTTGTCCGGTTTACGACAGCAGAGTTCTTAGTTCTCCAGGGCACGAGCTGACTCCCCCCGCTGGTATCGGTGTCTACAGTGGCGCCTATAAAAGCCAAGGGTATTACAGCACGTGCTCCAGCGACGCCATAGCCCTCTATTCCAGGGTAAGGGTTCTTAACGCCACATATCTATATTCGGGTTTCATGTAAAATGTTGTGGTCAAAGTTATGTTCAAGTGACTTTGACATAGCTGACATTGCATAGTTAAAGTTAAAAGTCCAATATAAATTATATGAACTTTTCTAATTACATGTAACAGTTTGCCTAATCTCTACAGACCTACCCACCTTCCACACTCTAGTCCTGTCTAAATGGGTAGCAGATGTGCATTGGACTGGTTCATAGTGTTCCAAGATATTTTGTGACTGAAGTAAAAATTTGTTGAATTAAATATTTGAATTAATATTGCAGGGAACACTTGACTCAAAAGATGGAACAGCTCCAGCCTCAGTGAGCAGCCAAGCCCCTGCATATTACCCCTATGACTACGCTTTCGGACAATATCCATACGACAGATATGGGTAGGTCAGGCCAATCGTTATGCTTTAGTTCAATTCTCGTTTACATGCTGGTTATATGGTTGTCTTACATTCACACATTTTGAATTAATGAGAAAGCAAACTGCACAAATTGACCAGATCTATATTTACTGAACATTTTCTATTTTCTTCAGGTATGCAAGTGCAGACGGAGCATCGCGCCGTAAGAACGCAACCAGAGAGACCACAAGCACCCTGAAAGCCTGGCTGCAGGAACACCAGAGGAACCCGTACCCCACCAAGGGGGAAAAGATCATGCTGGCCATCATCACCAAGATGACGCTGACACAGGTAGCTACAGCAGGTGTATGATGTCACTGACACAGGTAGCTACAACAGGTGTATGATGTCAGTGACACAGGTCACTACAGCAGGTGTATGATGTCACTAACACAGGTAGCTAGAGCAGGTGTATGATAACACTGACACAGGTAGCTACAGCAGGTGTATGATAACACTGACACAGGTAGCTACAGCAGGTGTATGATAACACTGACACAGGTAGCCAGCCTGGTACAGCAGGTGTATGATCCCATAATGAGTGTTGAGTGTGACACTCCTGGCACAGCCAGGTGCACATGCAGGTCTCACTGAATGTGCTCATGTTCTCTCTAAGGTGTCTACCTGGTTTGCAAATGCGCGCAGAAGACTAAAGAAAGAGAACAAGGTGACTTGGTCCCCACGTGCAAATAAAGGTTCAGATGATCGAGGCCTTGATGACGACAGCGATGGTGGAGAGGAGTCTATGGAGCAGCAGCCAATGAAAAGCCTTGCTGGTACGGAGGTCTAACCACATGATGGCCTTATAATGTTATCAGTTTCACTATTGTTTTAGAAAGAGGGACATTATGTATGTGTCATGTCATTCCAGATGAAGGGCAGCATCCAGAGCTCCAGCAGGGTGATCTGGAGGACTTCCATCTGCTTGAATCAGACAGTTCTGATGGCGAACTGAAACACCAGTTTGACACAGAGAGCATTTCCATACAGACAGGCTTCAAACAAACAGCCAGCCCATCAAACTCTTCGCATGGGCCTTTCTCTCACACAGTGACATTTCAGACAAACAAAAACTTGTCTACAAACACTCCAAAACTGCCCCCAGAACAAAACCCACCAGGTATAGGCAGTAAACCAAAAATATGGTCAATCGCTCAAACTGCAGTTACTTTGAATTCCGCTATCCAACCTGAGTATCTTTCCTGCATGCTGTCGTCTACTGGACTTTCCCTCCAAAGTTCTCCATCAGACATGGGGCTGGCTGCGTCTCAATCAGACCAGGGTTCTCCATCAGACATGGGGCTGGCTGGGTCTCAATCAGACCAGGGTTCTCCATCAGACATGGGGCTGGCTGCATCTCATACAGACCAGGGTTCTTCGGTTGCAATGCTCAGAGAATGGGTTGATGGAGTTTTTCATGACCCCCCACTGTTCCATCCACGACCGGTGAACCAGACGAACGTCAAGCAAACCGGAGCATGGAAACGGTTAAACGCATCCTCGATGGAGACTCAGGGACGATTGTTTGAACACATTGCCACCTCTCTACAGCACGTCTAGACTGACACAGCTAAAGTGCACCATGCTTTTGTTATTGTAGTGACTTTGAACAAGGGAACACAGAAAATCCCATATGTGTGTGGTGGCACTTTTGGTATTGCTTATGATAGAGCACACATTGCATCCCTGTGGAGTTGACAGCTTACCTTCTCAGAGTTCATGCCTGAGTTATCACAACATGTGCATGCATTCTCACATCCAGGAGACTTGTGTGACATGTAAACAACTTTCTAGACATTCACTATATTCCTGCGATAAAGTCCAGCTGCAGCTGTCACCGTAATAAATTGTCTTTTTATAACAGGTGGACGTTTTCTCTGAGTCCAGTCGTTTGCTGTTGGGGCAGAAAGACACATGGGCAGACAGCGATTAAATGCAGTCTGAGACCAAAATAATGTAGATCCTTATAAGTGAGTGCGTGTGTGTGTGTGAAAGTAGAAGTAAGATGCGATGGAGGAGGAGGGGGTGGTGAGGGAGAGAGGGGTGGGATGAGGGGGGTTGTGTGGGATACAGAAGGATAGAAGAGGGTGGGGTGAGGGGGGTTGTGTGGGATACAGAAGGATAGAAGAGGGTGGGGTGAGGGTGAACTGAGAGTTATTCAGCTGTGACTAATTCAAACACACAGAGGACAGTGCTGCTAAATTGTTAAATCGATGCCACTTCCACCCTGGGTTCAGATATCTGCAATCAGCGATGCGTCCCTTTTCATTAGGCGACATTTGACTGTATCAACAGGGGAACTGAGGAAGAAAACCCACTGCACTGAAGACAGGTCAGCGACCACACCAGCTCCATCAGAAGAAGCATCCTGGGCTGTTGGTCTGTTCACCATCTCTCTCTCTTGAAGAAACCAACACTGGAGCTGAGTCAGTGGAATGTAAGAGGCAGTTAGGGTCGGCCGAACATTCGTGTTTTAAGAAATACTTAAGAAATAACCCTAACCCTCCTAACTTGAATTCAATACAGCAACTCAGAATAAAATGAAGTATATCATTTAAATTATATTTCTTTGAAAAACGTATTTTACCTTTTGAGCAAGTTTAATAATTATGCGACAGGAATGTGGGTAAGGACCTCTTCTCCTCTGTTGTCGATTTAGGAAAGATGATAAAGTATTTATCAGAACAGAGAGAGATCCACCAAGGCTTTGTGTGGAATTAACCATTTCAGATTAAATAATTCAGGACGAAGTCAACCGAGTATTCCATTCTTTTTCTGCTTCATAAATAAATGATATATAGGATGATAAATAATGACATCCAACTCCTTCTCTAAAGTTTATTTTCTAGTACACAGTTACACATGAGCTACCAACGAACAGTAACACACTTAAGAGACAACAATTTTAAAAAGTACTTCTCCAAATGGCGCACTGTCAATTGCTTTATAAGCTTAGTGGGATGTGGGAAACATATATAACTAATATTGGATGAATATAACTAAAAACAACACCAAGATAAGAGTTATAAATGACCACATGGTCTAAACAGAGATGAGGTTACATTGTCTGGGCTGGATCCTTCTGACACAGTGACTTCAAGCTGGGAAATAGAAGTACACTGTTGAGCTGCAGAGAGTTGACTCAGAAGTTCCTTCTGTGACTTGGTCTGTGAAGATCAATGATCATATCCTGCCTTCTACTTAAGCTGACACATTCTGTTTAGTTTGAGCCAGTCTCCTCTTCTTGTGTATGAGGTTCTTTCAGCAGACAGCTCCATCTACAGTAGCAGACCATTTGAACTGTGGCCTCTTGGTCTGTAGTCAAGTGCTTCATCAATGATCAGAGCTCATTAGATGTTAGATGCCAAGCCTACTGATTAGATGTCACATTATAGTGATGCTGGAAACAAACTGAAGGGGTTATGGTTGTGTATCTTTACCAAGACAATCAGTTTATTTGGGGTTATCCCCTTTAGAACTGAGAGGATAGTTATAACTTTGAAATAAGTTAACCAAGGTCCTCATTAACTTCTCAGATGTCTGGAAAATGATTATTGACAACTTCCTCTCTCACCCTGCCTGCACCTTTGAACAAACACCTGCACCAGTCACTTTCTCACTTTCTCTCGATAGCGCACACACACACACACACGCACACACGCACACGCACACACACACGCACACACACGCACACACGCACACGCACACGCACACACGGACACACACACACGCACACACACGCGCACGCGCACACGCACACACACACGCACGCACGCGCACGCGCGCGCGCACACACACACACACACACACACACACACACACACACACACACACACATGATGACCACAGACACATCATAGTCTCTTGTGTCACACACCAGATGTGGCTCACTGTAAACTCTCTCCCTGAAACCTGTCACCAACAAAGGAGGTGTCTATCTCCGCCACCGTCTCCTGGGCCACTGTCACTAGAACACGTCGTTATTTCCATAGTAAAGGTCAGAAGTACTGTAACCCGTGTCTTCACGGGGAAGGTGAAGTCTCCCAGACAGTGATTAAAGGTCAGTTTTCCATGATTGCCCCTCATAATAAGGTTTAGGACTGGGGGAAGCTGCGCTGATCCTGGATCTGTGACTGTGTGCAACTTCTACCCCAAAGAAAGTTTGGATAATTGGATAAAAGGGACAGAGCTGGCTGGGTACTTAGTGAACCTGAAGTCCTGTAATATGACACATTTCAGAGAGGGAGTCTTCTAATGGGGCAATTAAGTACCAAGGGATGATATTTGTGTTGAGGGAGAATGGAGTGCAGGAGCGTGTGTGTGTTCCCGTTAAAGAGAACCTGGCATTTATCCTCATTATCTGCTGCAGCGAGGGATGGAGATCTGCGCACAGACAAATAACTTCCAGTGACCTGGACTTTCCACCTTCGTTTGCTTGAAAAGTACACAGCTGAAAAGCTACAGTAGATCAAATAAATACATTCCCCTCAAGAAAATAATTCTGTACAAACCCTGGAGGAAGATGAACTGAACACTGGATGTAATATCTTGGTCAGGATCTAAATTTATTCCTACTTCCATCTATTAGGGTGAAGTATTTTGGGTTGGTTAATAATTGAATATGCTGTTGTTTTATTCAGCACAATTCATATGCTCAGTTTCATCCAAAGTTTCTGCTCTGAGCCTCGCCTAAAACCTGACAATCAACCTCCCTCCCACCAAAACCATCCAGTCTAGCCATCAGCTCTGTACAGACCCAAGCAATCATCTCAACAGCACTCTCCTCCACCTCTCCAGCACCAAAACATGAGCAAATACAGCAGTCTAAACACAACCCCTACAGCATCACGCCTCCCTGAGTCACCAGGACTGATTATAGCAGCCTGGATGCTATTCCAACCCGCGATCTGTGGGTTGGAAAATACGGCTCCAACGCAGCACAAGGGACTGGCCGAGCCAACGCTGTCTGCAGCGGGCCAGCTCAGCATGCAGGGGGGCTGGGGAGCAGACTGATCAAATATATATACCATTGTCTTCAAACATGTATTGTTCCACACCACTGTTCCTTTGCAGTTTTCCTGAAGCCTTCATAGGTTGGCTAAACCGAACCTTCTCCGGAAGGCATGTGTGCTGCAGGAGAACACTAGGGTGGAACCCTTCAGAGGAACACAGGAGAACACCAGGGTGGAACCCTTCAGAGGAACGCAGGAGAACACTAGGGTGGGACCCTTCAGAGGAATGCAGGAGAACACTAAGATGGAACCCTTCAGAGGAACACAGGAGAACACTAGGGTGGGACCCTTCAGAGGAACGCAGGAGAACACTAGGGTGGAACCCTTCAGAGGAACACAGGAGAACACTAGGGTGGAACCCTTCAGAGGAACACAGGAGAACACTAGGGTGGAACCCTTCAGAGGAACGCAGGAGAACACTAGGGTGGGACCCTTCAGAGGAACGCAGGAGAACACTAGGGTGGGACCCTTCAGAGGAACTGTCCACAGTGTCTCAACTGTGTCCATTTGGAATATTGTTTTTGCCAACAGTTCATTCCTGTGAGGCCACATAGCACTCTGAGGGACACTGTCTGACCTAGTCCATCTTCATAACAAAACTATTCTTGGTTACGGAAAGAAACTATAAAAATCATTGAGCTAGAATTCATTTTTATATAAATATTCTTCTGAGACTTATTATATATGTATATTTGAGTTTGGATGTTGAACTGTAACCAGCACACCAGCTGTGGTCTGATCCAGACATGAGATTATTACAATATCCTCTGGGACGGTCATAGAATGGTGTTTTTCAAAGATGTCCATAAAATTGCAGTTTCATCAGCCAGAGAACCACCAACTGAAAAGACTTCCAAGATAACCTGCTGATTAGGACCACAGCCTACACCTCCTAGCATTGGAATCAAACTGGATCATTCATGTAGTGACTGCTTTTGTTTAAAAAGTCAAATTAATTGTATTACAGATAAATGACCAAGTGACCTGATCAGAGCTAACCAGACATGTGCCTTCGTTCCCACAAAAGAGGAAGTCTGAACCAAACCTTGTAGCTATGAGAGCTAAAGGGTTCAAAGCACAGTGATGCAACCACTAAACAGCCTCCCCTGCAACCTAGCTGCCATGTACCCTGTGGACGGGCAACTGTTGCCCTCTGCTGGTCAGAAGATGAATTGAACCATTGGTTATTATTAACATGATTATTGAATGAACATCAATGTAATAAGAAGTTTTTTTAGCTCATAGAAGCAAACCCCTCTGATTGATCAAACAAGACAGGAGCATATTCGCTGTACCCACAGGCTGACGACCCTAGGATGCCTCAGACAGGAGCATATTCGCTGTACCCACAGGTAGACGACCCTAGGATGCCTCAGACAGGAGCATATTCGCTGTACCCACAGGCAGACGACCCTAGGATGCCTCAGGCGGTGACTGAGCAGCTAAACCACAACCTGTGTTTACATTACAAAACAGAATTTCTCAAGACTGATTTGAAACATATATAATTTATTGAACGTTAAGAGAGAGAGATAGCTGAAGAGCCTTAATGGTGATGACTCTGCTTGAACTGAAGACCACAGTAGCCACACGTGCCAATCTTTGTGTCTTTGTCCTGGGAAAACAAAGCCCAGCACAAACATGCATGTTAACAGAGACAGATTCCAACACAGTGCTAGTGTCCCCGATGTCATAATAATACATGATCATAACACTTCTAGAGAGCGCCTTTCACAAAGATACTTACCAGGTTGATGTACACCTTGGGGTGACCCAGAGCTCCTCCACCACCATCACAGGATACCACCCTCGCACCAACTTCACTGACTGGCTCTTCTGCCACCAGATGGATGGCAAAGTTCCTATTCACCTGGATTACATGCATCATGAAGAGAGAGGAAGAACAGCTCATTTGGCTAAATATCCTGAGATCCTTTCAGTTTTTATGCCAAATCTGAGTTTACTTCGGTAATAATGGAGTTATTCTTACCTCTTTCTGTCTGCCAACGAATCGGGCTCTTCTGGGGTCATGCTCATCAAACACCTAAAACACAAACAGTATCGCACATCAGGTGACAACAAGAACGTCCGTTAGTCCATTTGCAACATAAATACTATTTACGGCGTTGCAGTAATCCAGCTAGCGGTCATCTCTTTGGCAGGACAGTACACTTAGCACGCTATTTAACATGCTATCTAGCATGCTAGCAAACATTCTATTTATTACTTGGAAAGCAAGCCTTGTACTCACCTGGCCGGTGTGGGTGATAGCTTCCCCGGTGCTTGACACGGTTGCGTAGTGTCGTGGTGCAGATACGGTTATTATTTTCAGTGGTGATACAAGTACCTTTGCATTCCTACTGAAGGACAGAATCTTTCCCGTTGCGGCCGCCATGTTTACTGACCCACTACAATCACCCACAATGCTCCGCAGTTCGCGTATAAAAACTCTTACGTATAGTGGATTCTAAATTCAATATTAAATTACTTACGCGAATATTATTTTATAAACCTAGAGAAAATCACATGTATATAATGGGACCTAATTTTACTTAAATGTGTGAAGATAAACTTGGGAGACTTCCTGCAGTTTACAGAGCCCACCAATAACCTTCATTTACGTCACAGGAAGTTAGCCTAGCCGACTGTCTTCGGACTTCACGGTCGTGTCGTGTTATTGAAATTAAACTCTTTGATAGAATTTGTACAGATCTAAACCTTGCAATTGGAGCAGAAAGGTTGGTAACGTTGTATTATTCACTAGATAATAACTAAACTTACAC
Organism: Plecoglossus altivelis; assembly: GCA_036571765.1. Classification (NCBI taxonomy): domain Eukaryota; kingdom Metazoa; phylum Chordata; class Actinopteri; order Osmeriformes; family Plecoglossidae; genus Plecoglossus; species Plecoglossus altivelis. The sequence goes on from BROE01000011.1 coordinate 14,965,878, forward strand.
ATCGGCTGACGCGGAAGGCAGATGGTTACGTCCGTCTGGCCTTGTAAATCGAGCGTGGTGGTTTCACCGAGGAGCCTTATGCAGAAGAATATTACTATCATTTGTAAAAAAAACACATCCTGAATTATATTGTTGCTCCTTTTCTTTAAAATGAGTTATTAAGCATATTCACGTTCTTATGCACGTATTCCTTTAAAGCTTGAGGTATTGAAAACAACCACCGCATTTAATAAGATAATTTACAGAACAAATGTTCACAGGTTTCATCTTAATGCTTGAAGAAGATTGTCAACGGTCGTTATGCTAACCCACCTGGCCTGCACCTTGTCCCGACATCTGGGACGGTCTTTCCTGTGTCGCCCCCCCCCCCCTGGATGCTTCTACAGAGGGCTGTCTGCCCTCTCTGCCACCTCTCAGTTGCTGGTGCCTAGCAGAGCCCCAGGCCTCCAGGTACCCACTCCTGGAGCCTTTACCCAGGACAGAGGCTCCCTCCTGGGCCAGTGCCAGCAGTTTGCCTGCATGCAGCCCTGCGCTGGGATGAAGACCAAGAGTTCTCTGAAGCGACGCTGCAAAGACTGCTTCTATGTGCGCCGGAGAGGACGTTTGTTTGTGTTCTGTAAGACGCATCCGAGGCACAAGCAGAGGCAGGGCTGAGGCCGGACTGAGAGAGTGAAGCAGGTGGAACATTATAGGTTGGGTTGGTTGGGGTAGGGCATTCCTTGATGAAATAAAAATAGTTATGATTCCATAATGATGTTTCCTAGTTCTCTTGTTAACTTGGGGCCTCTCATCACAAATACTTTACCTATATGTTATCACAAATATAGATCATATAATACATCATTTGTTTACAAAATCTAATAGATTTAAATGGTTTCTGATTCTGGTTTAAGTGTCAAGTTTGCAGTTGAGAATAAAGTGCAGTTTCATTACTAGGCCACAAGGGGGCTTCTGCTCCACATACCTGCATTCACTGGAGCAAAACAACACCACGTCAAACACAAAATATTCTCACTTCCACTTGGAACTGAAGATTGGCTGGTTTGAAGGATGAAGGAACAGGAAGGAGGACATCTGAGAGCACGTGCTGCAAGGTGTTGACAGACTGCAAACAGCACAGCCATGGGAACTGGACTTATGCAGAGATATGTCAAAACAGTACCATTTAATATTTGCCTATCCTGAACTATTATTTAGTTGTTTGTTAGGATACAAAATCCAAGCTACTGCTTGTGTTTGTGATTCTTTAGCCTGGGTATGGCTTGGTCTCATGGTAGAGGGTTACCCAACTGTACATGTGGTTTACACAGAGTGTATAAACCAGTATAAACCTTTATACTGTTACACTGTTACATATCAGATTAATACTTTTGGTATACGTTTTGTGCTGGTATTTAGATAATATGTGAAAAATGTATAATTTGACCGTTCTTGATTCTTAATGTTACTTTTCCATATTGTTCCAACTCAATGTGGATTTTTGTAAACTGACAATATAGTGTTTTAGATTTATAGTTGTGTGTATTCGACACTGCACCCCCAATTATGTTGTTGTTTTGAAAGAGTTTATCGATCCTTTACAGACAGCCAGAGCGATTTAAAGACACATTTCAGGTAATACAATTTAAAAGTTCAAAAACATAAACCCTAACACTTTAGAGGCATAAAAGTTCGTAATAATGCATACACAAACTATAATACAGACAGTAGTTTGAGACGTATGGGCTACTGAAAACGTGAACTAAATAACTAACCATTTGTTTAATTAAAACGCCTAACACAAGTAGTCGAACTGGGTTTCAAATGGATGGGAGGTTCAATAGAAAGAATGACTTCCCTTTAGATGCATGGTTGCAATTACAGATGTCATCTTAGATCTCAAAAGCATTCCTAGGAAATTGGACTCTCGGATGGCAGTGTGTGTTAAAGCGTAGGGATTCTGGGTCAGGGCACACGGTCCCAATATGTTATCAGTATAGTTTGAGGCTTTACGCATGCGTACTAAATCCCATCAAGTCAAGCTACCAGCGCAGCTTCCCCGCCCAACCTCTCAGCGAGAGAGGTGAGGAACACTAACCATACTGAGTTTAAGCACTAAGGACAACAGGTCCTTGGAAAATACCTAAGTCATTCATAGTTTCTCAGCGAATTCGTTTGCAATGAAGTTGCCAAACAGTCGCTCTAGCAGCTATGCCTACGCAGATGTTGACGACTCGCAGTTGGGAGCTCCTACTTTCAGAAACCCTTTCGTTTACGAATTAAAGCTCACAACAACGGAGAAAATCAAGGTAAGCGACGACTGTTTTAGCTTGCTATTTCCCTGCAACAACGATTGTCTGCAGACAGTTGGTTTTAACTTGATTAACAACGTCGCTATCCCCCGGTGGGCAGGGGCATGGGGAGGGGGGCAGGTGGAGGAGGGCAGGGGACTCGGTTGATCAAACCCCATCAGTTTGCGCGTGCAGTGTATCCTCTCCCAGCACGGGGTGTTCCAGTCCTCCGCTGCCCTTCCCCCTCCCAGCGTGCCGGCGTTGCTCATTGACTACTTAAACTGCATGGGAAAACCACAGTTGTGTTAGATCTTGATTGTCAACATTTAAATACGGCAAAAAAGTAGTTTGCCTTTCGTTTGCATACCAACTACCTACTTAGGCCTGGGTAGAAGCATTTATGTAGCTGATTTACATGACATGTTTGGATATTTTCCGAGATTTCATCTTCTCTGTATCTCTCTTTCTCTGTCACACACACACACACACACACACACACTGTCTCACACACCCACACTGTCTCACACACACACACACACACACACACACACTCTCTCTCTTATTCACTCACACATACATACGCTCTCTCTCTCTCTCTCTCTCTCTCTCTCTCTCTCTCTCTCTCACTCACTCACACACTCATACATTTGCTCTCTCTCTTATACACACACACACATACACTATCTCTCTCACACACACAATCCTTCTCTCTCTTGTTCACTCACATACATATACACACGTAAACATGGCCTTCAAATGTCACCAAAAAATAACCTGTTTGACAAACGAGAAACTTGGCTCAGCGAATCAAATCTGAGCAGTCTGAGTTGCCCTCTGAGGTATTCAGCCTTCAGACAAATATGCTTTTGTGAACATGGCTGACGTGTGTTTGTGATAGTGTTGTCCTATCATCTCTTCAAATTGACTATGTAGGGTTTTTACTGAAGACCTGTTTCATTCAACCAATGAATAAGAATAATTCACTCAAATATAAAGTGTTTTTGTAGGATAAAACAGACACTTTGAGCTATTGGACTAATTACTATTAATAGGCTTTACATTTCTTACACATAATCTTAATGAAGCGTGATCTCATAGTGCTTTTGACGGTAAAAGGTAATATAGGAGGTGGTTGGCTGTTATACCAGGACCATGGAATAAAATTAAGCCTTAGCATTAGCCTGGTCAGCTACCTGCTTGTGCCAAACTGGGAGGTGTGAATTTTAACCATTTGACCTCAGCAGGGAGGCCCTGGTGGGAAATGTGTTAAGACTTTCTAAATGTGTTAGTTTGTTTTGTGTGTAAGGGGGGAGAAGGGGTGTGGAAAGGTCATAATTCCCTTCCCATCCCTCGGGTGGAGAGGGTAAAGCCCCCCTAGGAATACAGAACACATCATTGGAATGTGAAGGAGGGGGCATACATGTCTGCATAAAGACAAGCAGGGAGGGATGGAGAGCTGGAGAATGGGAGGAGAACCCCTGGGACTGGAGAAGATGTTAGACCAGAGGGAGCAGGTGACTTGGGCGGAGAGAGAGAAGGAAATGAGAAAAAGGTGGATGGAGGAGGGAGAGGGAACATGTGGGGTGGAGTTGTAATTGTGTCTTGCTGGGACACTGTTAAACATGGAGAGAAAGAGCTGGTCCTAGGATACCATGATAGTTTAATCAACTTACCTGTCAGGAAGCCTGCAGGGACTGTGACCACTGAAGTACTGCTGGGGGGTTGTGGTTCTAGTATAAGTAGTATAGGGTTAGGGTTGGTATAGGTAGTATAGGGTTAGGGTTCTAGTATAAGTAGTATAGGGTTAGGGTTGGTATAGATAGCATAGGGTTAGGGTTGGTATAGATAGTATAGGGTTAGGGTTAGTATAGATAGTATAGGGTTAGGGTTGGTATAGGTAGTATAGGGTTAGTATAGATAGTATAGGGTTAGGGTTAGTATAGGTAGTATAGGGTTAGGGTTAGTATAGGTAGTATAGGGTTAGGGTTAGTATAGATAGTATAGGGTTAGGGTTAGTATAGGTAGTATAGGGTTAGGGTTAGTATAGATAGTATAGGTTGGTATAGGTTGAGTGTAGGTAGGGTTAGTAAAGGTAGGTAGGGTTAGTGTAAGTAGGGTTAGTATATGTTGGATTAGTATAGGTTGAGTTAGTGTAGGTATGGTTAGTGTAGGTAGGGTTGGTATAGTTTGGGTTATTGTAGGTTGGGTAAGTGTAGGTAGTATAGGTAGTAAAGGTTGGGTTAGTGAAGGTAGTATAGGTAGTAAAGGTTGGGTTAGTGTAGGTAGGGTTAGTGAAGGTAGTATAGGTAGTAAAGGTTGGGTTAGTGTAGGTAGGGTTAGTGTAGGTTGGGTTTGTAAAGGTTGGGTTATTGTAGGTTGGGTAAGTGTAGGAAGGGTTCATGTAGGTAGGGTTAGTAAAGTTAGGTAGGGTTAGTGTAGGTAGGTAGGGTTAGTGTAGATAGTTACATATTTGTATGGTACATTATAGTCTGAGGAATAGTCTGACAGTTTCACAATTATTATGCATTCGTTTACAAAAGTAGGGACAGTATAAAGTCACATTAACATTCTTAAATTGTACATTTAATTTTAATTAAACATTTCTTAGTTGGCTTTTGATGCTGCCTTTCAAAACTGAAATCATGGTTATCCAATAATAAGGTGCCAAATACAGTTGTCATAACATGAATGTCCTCGCAGACAATCCTTTGTTTGTAAATGATTTTAAAAAGACAGACTTTTTTGATACCATTTTTTTCAAATGCCTGTTGCTTTGGAAGCAACATTCCCATCACTGTAACATCAATTAAATAAACAATAAACATTTTGTGTTGTAATTCGCTAAATATGCACATCCCTTCTGCTGATTGGATCGGACATGTCAACAACTTAGCTCTAGTTCTCTCAAACAAAATGCAAGGAGTTTGTGTGATTTTCTCAAAAGGAAAATAAACAATGTTCATATGATTCCATGTTTCTCCCCTTCAAGCAAGAATGAAAGGGGGTTTATATTTTAAGATAAATCGATAATTACCAAGGTAAGGTTTATCTAATACACAGTAAAAGTAGCTAGTTGTCATTAGCTATCTAGACTAGGCTGGTTAGTGAAAGTATCTGAGCAGTAAAACGAGCTAGACCTATGAGCTAACCCTAATGTAGTAAACAATTTTAACTACATTATAATCTACTAAATTATCTGATTGTCAGCATGCTGGCTAGTCGTAGATGAGATGAGAGGGTAGCTTCTGACACAAGGAGGAATTAGGGAGGGATCATAGCAGCTTGATATATAGCCACACACAGCACACACATGTTGACTTTGTGACTGACTAACTGGTACATCCTGATTGACTGGTGGGTGTTGGGAAATGTATAGAAATTCTGAAAAGACAGGCCCTCTAATAAACAAGTGGATAGGGTTAGCTAACAAATGGATTTTGGAAGTTGGGTGTCTGCCTGCCTGCCTGCCTGCCTGCCTGCCTGCCTGCCTGCCTGCCTGCCTGCCTGCCTGCCTGCCTGCCTGTCTGCCTGTCTATCTATCTATCTATCTATCTATCTATCTATCTATCTATCTATCTATCTATCTATCTATCTCCCTCCCACCCTTCCTCTCTCTCTCTTCCTGTCTCTCTTTCCCCCTGCTTGTCTCTCCCCCTCCCTGTGCAGTAAGACAGTGTGAATGTTCCTCCCAGTTGGTGGTGATGTCAGCGACGGTGTTCCCAGTGCGCCTGCTGGCGACAGCATCATTCATGCTGCTGGCCTGGCCTTTTGCCCTGGCCGCCTCCTTCGGCCGCACCCCATTCACCCTGGAGACACAGTCCCTCTGGAGGAGGTGAGTGTGTGTGTGTACAACATGACCCTTGCAAAGCACCAGTGTGTCATTCAGACATCACTGTTGAAAAAGGTGACATCAGCACGCTCACTCCCTGCGCCCCACCAGGTGTGTGGACCTGGCCTTGAGGGTCATCATGCGAGCCATGTGGTTCTGTGGAGGGTTCCACTGGATCAGGGTGAAGGGGGAGCGGGCGCCCTCCTGCCAGGCGCCAATTCTCACCCTGGCGCCACACTCCTCCTACTTCGACGCCATCCCTGTTACCATGACAATGGCCTCCATCGTCGCCAAGGCAGAAAGCAAGAGCATCCCGGTGTGGGGAAGTAAGACCTCCTAACTGAGACTTCCCCAGCCCTGCCTAGACCCTTACCCTCTAACCCAGACCCCGTCCTGGAGCACTACAAGAGTGTATATATAGCTGATTTAATGACACAGAGGTGATGAACACTGTCAGTCTGGCTGTACTGCTGTCCACCTGGTTTTTATCATACTCTACTTTTTTCCCTCATCCTCCCTCCTCTCTCCCCCATCTCCCCCCAGCTCTGATTAACTTCATCAGGCCTGTGTTTGTGTCGAGGGCAGACCCAGACTCCAGGAGGAACACTGTGGAGGAGATCAAGCGCAGGGCCCAGTCTGGGGGGGTGTGGCCTCAGGTACACACACTCACACACATGCATAGTGGCTGTACTGTTGCATACAAAACTGTCGAATTGTTGACTCAAAAGAATGGACATACTAACCCAACAGTGAAGCCAAAACATCTGGTTCGCTCCCTGGTGGCTGGCTGCAGTACTGCAGTACAGGTCATGAGTCCCGCCCCCTCTAGCAGCAAAATAGGTTAGAAGTCCTGCCCTTTCCATGTTAGCAGATGGGCATTTTTAGACTCTGACTCCAAACAGCATCACTCTGACTCCAAACAACATCACTCTGACTCCAAACAGCATCTCTCTGACTTCAAACAACATCCCTCTGACTCCAAACAGCATCACTCTGACTCCAAACAACATCCCTCTGACTCCAAACAACATCACTCTGACTCCAAACAACATCCCTCTGACTCCAAACAGCATCACTCTGACTCCAAACAACATCACTCTGACTCCAAACAGCATCCCTCTGACTCCAAACAACATCACTCTGACTCCAAACAACATCACTCTGACTCCAAACAACATCCCTCTGACTCCAAACATGTGTGTGTACAACACTGCGTGTGTGTGTCTGTGCAAGTTACTATGTGTGTGTGCAGGGTTGTATGTGTGCAGTGTGTGTGTGCTGTGTGTGTGTGTTGTTGTGTGTGTGTGTGTTTCGGTCATATGAGAGGCCTCCTGGTGTGTGTGTGTGTGTGTGTGTGTGTGGGTTGTTAGTAGTGATGGTCTGGGCTCTGTGTGTGTGTGCGTGTGTTTTTTTTTTTTTTTTTTTTTTTTTTTGTTTTTTTGTTTGTTTGTGTGTGTGGTGTGTGGTGTCTGTGTGTGTTGTGTGTATGGTGTGATGGTGTGTGTGTGGTTGTGTTAGAGGATGGCTCTGGTGTGTGTGTGGTAATGTGTGTGTGTGGTCTGTGCTGTGTGTGGATGTGTTGGTGTGGTGTGTGTTTAGAGGACTGGCTCTGGTGTGTGTGTGTGATAAGGTGTGTGGGTTGAGGATGCGCTGGATGGTGTGTGTTTGTGGTACTTGTGGAGCGTGTACACACTACGGGTGTGTGGTGTTAAAGTGAGGCTCGATTTGTGGTCCTCTGCTGTGTGTGTTGTGTTGTGTTCAGTGTGGTGGTGTATGTGTGTGTGTTGAAGAGGATGTGCTTGGGTGTGTGGCTGCTTAATCTCGGTACACTGGCTCTGTGATGTTGTGTGTGTGGCTGTGTGTGTGTGGTGTGTGTGTTGTGTGTGTGTGTGTGGTGGGTGTGTGGTGTGTGTGTGTGTGTGTGTGTGGTTAGAGGATGGCTCTGCTGTGTGTGTTAGTGGATGGCTCTGGTGTGTGTGTTAGTGGATGGCTCTGGTGTGTGTGAATAATGTGAGTCGTGTGATGTTGTGTGTGTGGTGTGGTGTAAAGAGAGTGGCTTTCTGCTGTGTGTGTTGATGTAGTGGCGATCCTGCTGTCCTCTGTTATCTTTGTGTCCCCCAAACCTAATCCCTGGACTTCACACCCTGCCATCCCTGCCTGCCTGTCTGTCATGGTTTTATTGTCCTCGGTGTGGCCTCTGTCTGGTTGTACAGTTGTATTGTACTGTCTTGGTCTGGTCTGGGTCTGTATAATTGTATTGTCCTGGTCTGGTCTGGTCTGTCTGGGCCTGCATAGTTGTATTGTCCTGGTCTGGTTTGGTCTGGTCTGGGTCTGCATAGTTGTATTGTCCTGGTCTGGTCTGGTCTGGTTTGTTCTGGTTTGGTCTGGTCTGGGTCTGGTCTGGGTCTGCATAGTTGTATTGTCCTGGTCTTGTCTGGGTCTGGTCTAGGTCCTGGTCTGGGTCTGGTCTACGTCTAGGTCTGGTCTGGTCTAGGTCTGGGTCTGGTCTGGTCTGCATAGTTGTATTCTTCATGATCAAGGTCACATGGTGGTAATCTACCCCATCTGCCATGCTCAAAAAGGACATTGAAATGAACTCGCCCTTCTGGACTTTCACCTCCACCTTCTACCCCTCTCCCATACTCTCCAGGCTAGACACTTCACTCCAGGAGTTTCCGGGTGAGAGCAGTGCCAGTTGGTGTTACGTTTAACCATCAACAAACTGGATAAAACCTCGTCACAAACACACAACAACACCTGATCCTGTCCCCAGCACTGTATCCCAACCCACACACACCTGTCTGTCCCAGCACTGTTCCCACCCACACACCACCTGTCCTGTACCCAGCACTTTTCCCCACACACACCTTCGGTAACCAGCACTGTTTCGCAGATCTCCACACACACCTGTTCATGTTCCCGGCAGCACTGTTTTCCCAGCCCAACACACACCTGTCTGTCCCCAGCACTGTTCCCCCCACACACACCTGTCTGTCCCCAGCACTGTTCCCCCCACACACACCTGTCTGTCCCCAGCACTGTTCCCCCCACACACACCTGTCCCAGCACCGTCAGTATCTGAGATTCCCCCCACCAACAGCACGTCTGGGAACAATTCCCTGGCTTGGGTCCCAGCAGCTGTTTTCCTGCGCACTTATGAGTCACACGTATTGATTCTTTCTCTGATGTGAACAACTGTTTGCACCACGATGAGTAGCATCATGTTTAGGTGGAGTGATATTTCATCCTGGTCTGTCTGCCGGTCTCTCTTCCTCTCTCTGTCCATCTCTCTTCCTCTCTCTGTCCATCTCTCTTCCTCTCTCTCTGTCTCTCTGCCCGTCCCTATCTCAGGTGTCTCTCTCCACAGTAGCGGTCACTCTCATTAAAATTTCATGCTCCCTCTCTTCCTGTCGTGTGTGGTGTTTAGAAGAGAGGGAAGTGTGTAGTAGTGGGCGTGTAAGGCCTTTTTGTCTTCATGCAGCATGTGATGGTCTGTGTTCCTGACAGGATACAATCACCTGGACGTGGCAGGGGCCTGGAGCGTGAGTCCTGTTTCTCCTCCTCTCATCCTTTCTCTACCCCTTCTCCTCCTCTCTCTCTTTCTCCCCCTTCCTCCCACCTTCTGTGTCTCTCTCTTTCTCCCCCTTCCTCCCGCCTTCTTTGTCTCTCTTTCTCCCCCTTCCTCCCGCCTTCTTTGTCTCTATTTCTCCATCTTCCTCCCGCCTTCTGTCTCTCTCTTTCTCCCCCTTCCTCCCGCCTTCTTTGTCTCTCTTTCTCCCCCTTCCTCCCGCCTTCTGTCTCTCTCTTTCTCCCCCTTCCTCCCGCCTTCTTTGTCTCTCTTTCTCCCCCTTCCTCCCACCTTCTGTGTCTCTCTTTCTCCCCCTTCCTCCCGCCTTCTTTGTCTCTCTTTCTCCCCCTTCCTCCCGCCTTCTGTTTCTCTCTCTTTCTCCCCCTTCCTCCCGCCTTCTGTTTCTCTCTTTCTCCATCTTCCTCCCACCTTCTGTTTCTCTCTCTTTCTCCATCTTCCTCCCGCCTTCTGTTTCTCTCTTTCTCCATCTTCCTCCCACCTTCTGTTTCTCTCTCTTTCTCCCCCTTCCTCCCGCCTTCTTTGTCTCTATTTCTCCCCCTTCCTCCCGCCTTCTGTTTCTCTTTCTCCCCCTTCCCACCTTCTGCATCGCTCTCTTTCTCCCCCTCCCTCTCACCTTCTGTGTCTCTCTCTCTCTTTCTCCCCCTCCCTCTCACCTTCTGTGTCTCTCTCTCTCTTTCTCCCCCTTCCTTCTGCCTTCTATTTCTCTGTCTTTCTCCCCCTTCCTCCCACCTTCTTTCTCCCCCTTCCTCCCACTCCTTTCAACTTAGATGCTACCCCAGGAGGGTGTGTTGTCAGGGCTGCTACTGCATGTCTCCTGTTAAGAGGGGAATGTGTTTACGAACTTGACAAGAAAAATAGTTTCTTCATAGTCTCCAGACTCACCTTTCTCCTCTACTCTCCTCTTCTTCTCTCCTCTCTTCCTCTTCTCACTTATCTCCTCTCTTTCTTTCCTCTTCTCTCCTCCTTTCTGCTCAGGTTCAAGATTTTATGGCTTACACTTTGCCAGTTCCATAACTCCATGGAGGTTGAGGTCAGCCATAATCTGGAGCTTCCTACCCAATTCCTTTCAGCTCTGAATGAATAGAGGGATAACCTCTCCCTCCCTCTGTCTCCTGTCTCTCCCTCCATGTCTCTCTCCTGTCTTGTCTGTCTCTACCTCCCTCTCTCCCTCCTGCAGTACCTGCCTGTCTACATCCCTTCAGACGAGGAGAGGAAGGACCCAGCTCTGTTTGCCAACAATGTCAGACTCATCATGGCCAAGTAGGGTGTGTGTGAGGGTATGTGTGTGTATGTGTGTGTATGTGCTCACGCATGGATGTGTAAAAGCATTCTCTCTATATCCAGAAGAGGCCAGAAGTGTTTGGAGACACTAACAATTAACAGTGAACTTGAATCCTTGACAATTGGGTGTGTTGCCTTTGATAAGGGCTAACCTACATCTGCACTCATGTCATCTTTTTCATCCTCGTCCCTCTGTTTTTGCTCAACATATAGCATCGCTGTCAAAATATTCCAATTTGTGTGGCTTGTAACCACACAAAGATGGTGTTTGACTGTTTGGACAGAATTTTTTTGTGGAGAGAAATTGAGCTTACAGTGGCTAACTAGCTTTCCACAGTCACAAACATCACAATGTCACAAACCCACGTGTGGTTACTAATTGTAGAACATAGTTAGAACATAGTTTACTAGCTTGTTTACTTCTGAGAGATAGCTATCAACCTAAAACAGTAGGAAAGCCACAGAAACAGAAAATAATGTGATAACATGTTGCTAGCTATGTTTCCAGGCTGTGATATCGACCTGTATATTTGTTTGCCTTTCGACTGGTTAGCTCTTGCAATTCTCACACATCGGTAGTCTTGTAGTTAGTTTGCAGCTACAGTTAGTTTCTGTTGCTGGCCTTTTTCCTGCTGCTGGTCTGTTCTGTTGCTGGTCTGTTGCTGGTCTGTTCTGTTGCTGGGTCTAATCTCTGGTCCTTGTGTTGCTATAGGGCACTGCAGTTGCCACTCACAGAGCTGTCCTTCGATGACTGCCAGCTCAGCATATCACAGGGCCTGCTGCATATCCCTAGCAACAGCAGCTTGCTGGAGTTCAACAGACTGGGGCGCCTGCTGAGGTGAGCGCAACTTCCTGGTTAGATTGGTCTGACTGGCAGGCTGTCTGTCTACACGTGGCCTTGAGGACAATGAAGCAGCAGAGCCCTCTGGTGTTGGAAGCACAAAACCAGCCTTGTTGAGTGTGTTCTCCAGACCCCAGGAAGCAAGGACAAAATCAGTTGCTAAGAGAGAGTTGTAGTTCTAATTCAGTGTTTTCCCTGGGCAGGCTCCAAGTGGGGACTACAGATGCTGTGTTGCAGCAGCAGGCCAGCAGAGCCAGGAAGTTGTGTGGAGACAAGCTGGGTCTGGAAGACTTTGCCCTCTACCTCAATCTTCCTCTGTCTCAGGATGTCAGGCAGCTGCACCACCTCCTGGACAAGGTACACACACTCACAGACACACACAGACACACACAGACACACCCACACACTCACAGACACACATACACTCTCTCACACACTCACAGACACACACACACTCTCACAGACACACACATACACTCTCTCACACACTCACAGACACACACTCACAGACACACACAGACACACACACACTCTCTCACGCACTCACAGACACACACACACTCTCTCACACACACAGACACACACACACTCTCTCACACACACAGACACACACTCATTCACTCACAGACAGACAGACACACACTCTCTCACACACACGCACAGACATGCTCACACACAGACACACACTATCTCACACACATCAGACATTCAAGTCCAGAAAGAAATTAGCTTGATTTATCTGTTTCTTTCTGCCTGCAGCGAGGAGAGGGGGTGGTAGACGTCAGGCTGTATGTGGTAGCTCTCTCCGTGGTGTGTCGACCCTCTAGGAGCATGGACACCCTCAGATTGGCCTTCTGGGTGAGAGGGAGGGGCCAGTCAAACCACTGTCAGACAAACCAACCTTATATCATCCTGAACTATTTGAACTGTCAGACAAATCCACCTTGAATCATCCTGAACTATTTGAACGGTCACTGGGCCACTCAGAGGTCCTATTGGCTCTTGTGTGCGTAGATGTTGGGGTCTCACGTGTGTGTGTGTGTGTAGATGTTGGGGTCTCACGTGTGTGTGTGCGTACATGTTGGGGTCTCGTGTGTGTGTGTGTGTGTAGATGTTTGGGTCTCGTGTGTGTGTGCATGTGTGTGTGCATGTGTGTGTGCATGTGTGTGTGTGCGTAGATGTTGGGGTCTCATGTGTGTGTGTAGATGTTGGGGTCTCGTGTGTGTGTGTGTGTAGATGTTGGGGTCTCTCGTGTGTGTGTGCATAGATGTTGGGGTCTCACGTGTGTGCGTGCATAGGTGTTGTTAGATGTTTAGGGGTCTCTCGCTAGAGTGGCAATAAGATATTTGGATCATCATCGTGTGAGTGCGTTGCGATCAGTGATGTTTGGGGTCTCAGCTGTGTTGTCTGTGTATGAGTGTGGCGATTATCTCAAACTGTGTGTGCATCATTGAGATGTCAGGAGGTTCTTCGTTGATGTTGTAGATGCTTTGGGGTTTCCGCTGTGTGTGTGTAGACTTTGGCGAAGTAGCAATACCACTACGTGTGAGTTGTATGAGTAGTATGTTTGGGTTCTACGTGTGTAGCATGTTCATAATACTGTGGGGTCTCTGTGTGTGTAGATGTTGGGGTCTCGTGTGTGTGTAGATGTAGGGGTCTCACATGTGTGTGTAGATGTTGGGGTCTCGTGTGTGTGTGTAGATGTTGGGGTCTCACGTGTGTGTGTAGATGTTGGGGTCTCGTGTGTGTGTAGATGTTGGGGTTTCGTGTGTGTGTGTGTAGATGTTGGGGTCTCACGTGTGTGTGTGCATAGATGGCATTCGTGGGTCGACATATGTGTGTAGATTGTGTGGTGTAGAATGTTTGGGTTCGTGGTGTGTGCAATAGATGGGTTGTATGGGGCTCTCGCGGTCCTGGTGGTGCTGTAGATGTAGGGGTCTCAGCAAGTTGAGTTGTGGTTGCTGTCACGATGTGTTGGGTCTGACGTGTGTGTGTATCGATCGTTGTGTGGTCTTCGAGTTCGTGTGTGTGTAGTTCTTGTACTGGGGTTCGGTCGGGTATGGTGTCAGGAAGAGCTATGTGTAGATGTTGGGGTCTCACGTGTGTGCGTGCATAGATGTTGGGGTTTCGTGTGTGTGTGTGTAGATGTTGGGGTCTCACGTGTGTGTGTGTGGTGTACGATGTTGGGGTCTCTCGTGTGTGTGGTGTGTGTGGTTAGATGTTGGGGTTCGTGTGTGTGTGCATAGATGTTGGGGTCTCATGTGTGTGTGCATTTGTGTTTGTGTGTGTGTGTAGATGTTTGAGGCTGAGGAGGCTGGGGTGGGGAAGGAGGATCTGGAAGGCACTCGTGTTGCGCTGAGCGATGGGCGCGGGAGCAAGTGGCATGCCTGACAGACTCGGCGTCGTAGTTTCTACCGCCACGAAGACCAACCGAGCGCACCAAACATGTGGATCAGCTATGTGAGGGAGGGGCGGGCGTGTCATGTGAGGGCGGCGTGGTGTGTGTGGTGTGTGTGAGGTGAGGGGTGGTGCTGGTGTGTTATTGTGTGGAAGGAGTGTGTACCATTGTGTGTGTGTGTGAGGTAAGTGTGTGGTGTGTGTGTGTGTGTGGGATGTGTGTGTGTTTGTTTGTTTGTGTTTGTGTTTGTGTATATGTGTGTCTATACAAGCATGTGAGTCTATACTCATTTGTGTGTTTTTGTGCGCGTGTGTGTGTGTGTGTGTGTGTGTGTGTTTGTGAAGGAGTATGTCCGGGTATGTTTGTGAGGGAGTGTGTCCATGTGTGTTTCTCTGTGCGTGTCCATGGGTGCTTGTCTGTGCGTGTGTAGTCTCTGGCCACTGCTGTGTGACCTTGCCTCTTGTCCCTGTAGACAGAGGAGACATCTGTCTCAGCTCTGTCCTTCTGTCTTTCTCCTTTCCTTCTCCCCTCCTCCTCTCCCTCCACTCCCCTTCCCCAGACCAACGGCTTCACCAGAGACCAGCGGAAGAAACAGGACTGAGGGGAGACCAGAGCAGAACACTGCCTTAGGGGATATGAGATAAACGAACAGCAAGCTTTGGCAGCATGGTGCTCTAATAGTTTCCTGAGGGCAAACCCAGAAGGAAAAAACCATAACACTGCAAATCCCTCTGCACCACAAAGTCCCTGTCAATGGTGAGGTGGATTGTTTCGTAACTTTTGATTGAATTCTGTGCTCTGACATTGATGTTAAATATCGTCATGAAATATTAAATCAGGAAATAGTATTTAGGCATGTCTCCATATTCAATGTAGAAGGGAATCTAAAAATCCTCCTACATGATGTTACATTTTTGCACATCAAGCTGCATTGCACCCGTAAGGTGTGTCCGGTGAACCAGATCATTTTCACTTTCTTTCCCAATTTAACAAATCTGTTGAGATTATCAATAAGAATAGGATCAGTCTGTAGAGATTAGCAATAAAAATAGATTGGATCGGGTCATCACATAGATTTAAATTGTTCGTGCGTGTGTGTGTGTTAGTTGAAAAACATTTGAAGTGGTGTTAGCCCTGAGTTTGTATGAGATTGTATCACTTTTATGTGGTCTCACAAAAACAGGTCATTTATTTTTCATCTTTCGGGATCCAGAGTTGAACTACCAAAGGGTAATAGTTGGTGGAAAATAAAGGTTTTGTATTCTTATTTTATACTAACAGTGTTTTTGGTTCCTCACTTCCAACTTATTCCATTTTAGTGACACATTATCTTAGTCTCACTATTATTGCCTTGTAAATTGTCTCAGGTAAAAGTGTCTAGACAGTGGCAAGGGGCCTCACTACAGGCCTGACTGGGTGGATTCACCTTCTCAGAGGGTCTGTCATAGTACATGGGGGAGTGGGAGAATGAGCAATAGGTATTTCCCTGGCTTCTGATTGGTTTGGACATTCTCTAAAACACATTTAGTTCCCTCAGTGGTATGAGTCATCACTATTTTTAAGCATTCATTTTTCAGGACATAGTGGAAGTTGTGAATACATAAGTACAGATTCAGAACTCCCTGACTCTGTGTAAAATAAAACTAAATAATATGATTGTTTTGTTTTTAAAACAGTTCCCTTTCTATACCACCTGTGGGTGCTGTTTAGTATGTAGGAATCATCCTGGTGGCAGATCGCTCAAGACCCTAACCCTCTACCCCCAGCCTCCAACCCTGTAGGTTGACCCCAGCCTGTACCCCGTCTACTCTGCCTCCTCTGCCCTGCCTCTTTTACTCTGCCTCCTCTACCCTGCCTCTTTTACTCTGCCTCCTCTGCCCTGCCTCTTTTACTCTGCCTCCTCTACCCTGCCTCTTTTACTCTGCCTCCTCTACCCTGCCTCTTTTACTCTGCCTCCTCTACCCTGCCTCTTTTACTCTGCCTCCTCTGCCCTGCCTCTTTTACTCTGCCTCCTCTGCCCTGCCTCTTTTACTCTGCCTCCGCTTCCCTGCCTCTTTTACTCTGCCTTCTCTGCCCTGCCTCTTTTACTCTGCCTCTTTTACTCTGCCTCCTCTACCCTGCCTCTTTTTGCCAGACTGATCAAGGTGAGCCAGCCCAGGAGCCTTGTGACGTCATCTTACTGTCATTCGTCCTTCAGGCCACATGATGGCGTTAGATCCTACACACAAAGAAACACAAAGATCAACACACACACACAGATAAACACATGGACCTGTAGCCCACTGATGGACAAACAGCATGACCTTGTCTTTTCCTCCTGGTGAAAACTGACTAAACTGTGATTAAGCTCTGGCTGTGAGGAGAGGGTGGCTGGAGGAAGGAGATAATTGAACATTCTGCTCTAAATGTTATTTCTGAGTTGGCTGTGACTGTTTTGTCTAAAAACTCTAAAACCTCCTTCAATCGAACAAGTCCCAATAAAAACTTTCCACCACTTTTAAACTGTCCTGAGCGTCTTCCACCACTTCACCCCTGTTTTTAGGTTTTGTCACGGTATCCCTTTTACTGATGATTTTCTTTAAAAAGAATCTGGTGCACTTTCCCCTTTCTTCAAGGTTTCTTTCATTAGTTCTTAATACAACGTCTTTGTTCCCATCCTTAGGTAAATTTAATCTTTTTAATTTCTGTTTTTGTCATTAAAACCTATTCCTGAGAGTATTACTTTAAAACAGGGGTCTCCAATGCTGGTCCTCGAGGGCCGCTGTCCTGAAGGTTTTCAGTGTTTCCCTGCTCCAGCACACCTGAGTCTAATAAAGGGTCATTATGAAGCTTCCACAGAGCTTGGTAATGGCTCATTCATTAGAATCAGGTGTGCGGGAGGAGGGAAACATCTAAAACCTTCAGGACAGCGGCCCTCGAGGACCAGGATTGGAGACCCCTGCTTTAAAACATCTTTCCCTAAATTTTTACAATGACATAATGTGCTCACAGGTTTACACAGGGAACTTGTTTCTAACTGTATATCAACTGACCCATGGGAAAACACCTTATAATTTCTCACTATTTTACTCTGTGTCATAAAGGTCCTGAGGGGAATTTCAGATGCAATTGATGATCAAAAATTCAACTCATCTTTTGGAAAAATGTTATGATCTCATATGAAGCTCTGAATATCTTACTTATACAGCGCCTCTTCATTCTGTCAGTTTAAAAAGATGAGCTTTCACAGTCTGGGTACCGAGGACAGCTGAGAACCAATCAGTACATTTGTGATTGCATCTCAAGAACGATTAGAGCCACCCTCCCTATTATCGCAAGATTTCTTTGTCTCTGTCGAGTGGCTGTCAGGTCATTCTCTGACTGATTTGTGATACGTCAGGCATTATCACACGACCCCTTGGGCCCCTCAACACATTTAAATAATGTCATACCCATATTTTTTTTCACAAAAAGGGCGGGAAAAACCATCGGCGACATATAATGTCAGTAAGCCATCTCCACAGCTATCAAACTATGAGATGGTGATGGTTGAAGCCAGGAGACAAAACAAATGAAAAAAGTGAGACGTTACAATCAAACATCCATGACATCTAATCAAAGTAAAGTATTGCAATCAATAAAATGTATAAGTGATCATCATGGCAGAAATAAAGACTCAGGCAACAGGGGTTCAATAACATACATAATTTTTTAAAAGTTCAAATGCAGGGTGTAAAGATCAGTAAATGCCTGTAAAGATCAGTAAACCTTCCTAAAAATGAGTAAGCCATCCCCACAACCATCACACCGTGTAATGGCTGGGGCCTAGAGGGTGGCTGGGTTGGTGGGGAGACCAG
This sequence comes from Plecoglossus altivelis, assembly GCA_036571765.1. Taxonomy (NCBI): domain Eukaryota; kingdom Metazoa; phylum Chordata; class Actinopteri; order Osmeriformes; family Plecoglossidae; genus Plecoglossus; species Plecoglossus altivelis. Next base: position 14,983,922 of record BROE01000011.1, read on the forward strand.
GAGGTAAGTCAAATGAATAAAGTGAGATGTTTTAATCATTTATCCATTGATTCTAATCAAAGAGCTATATGTCAACAAGAGATTAGTAAGAAAAGCTGCAAGGGTTCATGATGGTAGTACTAGGTATAGGCTCAGGGAACTGAGGTTAAATATAAAACATAATAATCATAATTACAAAGGGAGGGAAAACCAGATATGTGCCTGTCAAACATCCATCAAACCAAAAAAGAGATGGAAATAGATCAAAAATGAGTAATCATAGGTTCAAAGGATTGTGAGAGTATGAGAAGGTATAGGCCCAGGCAGCTGAAGAGAACATTTTAT
>BROE01000012.1:0-15193 GCA_036571765.1 Plecoglossus altivelis
TCAACAATGTGAATAAACGAGAAATATACTCATTTAGAGCCCTTGATACTTCAGAAATGCTATTGAAAGCTAGTTTCTGGGCCGTTATGATGTAGGGCAGGGTATAGACAAGGCAGATTTTGATTATGAATAAGAAATTGTGAGTGGAAACATTACATTGTGGCTGGTTTCATCAAGGAGGAATGGAGCCATGTAGTCTGCATTTATAGTTGTATTCATATGCTTTACAAAACATGTTAATTTTACGATCAAATTAATGTAGAATTGCGTCTTCGAGTCAACACCCATAGGCACTTCATATACTTCAGTTACATTATATTCATAATTTTGCACGTACTTATAGGCTATATATGAACAACATATTATGGTTGACTTATGGATATAATTTATGCTAAATAACCTTTGTCTGAATGACAGACCGTGCATCTACTGATATTAAGGATAATCATAGCCTTGGGATGCACGGACAAGAATACCAGAATGCACACTTAAACGAAAACGTGAGCAACATAGCCTCAAATTAGGTTTTTCTTCTATGATGTAGTAAATGTAAAAGTACTTGGTGATAAAAACACATCTAGGATAAACCGAGAAAGCAGTGTTTTTGAATTTCAGTGCATGCACATTTTGTTTTTCTCTTCGTTGCTCTGCACTTTTAGTCTTAAGGTCCATGCTCGAAAGCCATGTAATGTGGATGAGCTGGAACAGTTTGCCAAGAAGGAATGGACCAACATCCCTCAAGACATGCAAACCTAGTTAAGACATACAGTCTGGTTACTTTCAGTTGTGAATGTTTTTGTCTTTGTTTCTTTGGAATTAAAAAGCGTTTTAAGGGTTTTGTTTAAATTGATAAAAGGGGCTAATGATTTAGACCTTAACTGTATCTATGAACCGCTTCAAGATATTACATTTTTTCAGTTTTCTTTCCTGTTAGATGACATGGAAAACTATGCTTGTTTTAGTAGTGGTATCTTTTTTTATCAGTAGTACTCTTACTTTATATAAGTAAGAATCTGTATCTCTTTATGGAAGATTTGTACATTAAGAGCATACTTGCAGGAATACTTAAATTGTCCTGTTTGCCATACATGCCAGTTTGCACAACAATAAACAAACTCAACTATAAGAATAGCGTAGTAACACATGTCAATGTTTTACTACTACTATCACAGATCAATTTTGACACCAACCTTCTTTCAGGTCTTTTTCCAGGTTAGCCCCTGCCCCTGTCCTCTTCCAGACCAAGCCCCACACGAGAGAAAAGAGCCCCTCCCTCTACTCTAAACGCTCCTTAGAGGAACAATCCTCCACCATTTCTACTGACTCCATCAGCCTCCCCAGCCCCTGCAACAGTCCCTCGTCTATGTCATCAGGAAAGGTACCCATGAGTATTGTTTTTTTGTTTTTCTACAAAGCTCAGCATTGATTTCATAAATTTTGCTGCGGGATTCAGGCACCATTAACTCACCCTGCATGTCCACTACAGTGACGGAATGCGAAGAATGCAATGCTTTCCATTCCTTTTCAGTGGAGCCAGGCATATCACTTGCATGAGGGATTGTGGGTAGCAAAGCAATACGATGCAATGATTCAAGTTAATATTTTCTCAACTGCAAATGAGGAGCGATACAGAGATCTTAACAAAAGCATTGGGACAAGTCACAGGGTCGCCAATGTTGTTGGTGCTCCTGGAGGGGGTTTTGTAATTAACAAAACTGAACTGTTAGCTTGCCCTATCGGCAGTAGCTACCCTAAGTGCCCGGTGGCATTGTAACTGTAACATTTAATCTTTCACCTTGACTAAAATATAAAGATACAAAAAGGTTTGGTGAGTAGTGGATAGGATCCTCCCACATTTAGCTAGCCATTTGGATTTCTTGCGTAATTTGTGTAAAAGTTGTTTCATCAACATAGAGACTGCCTTGCACGCTATTAGTGCTGTTTGTGTCCAGTCATGTACTGCAACATTTAATATTTCACGCTGAATAAAATACAGCAGAAAATAACGAAAACTATTGTGTATAGTAAATACAGTACAGTCATATTACATCAAGCCAGCCATCAGAATTTTGCTAAATGTGTGTAAAAGTTGTAAAGTATTTTGATCGAAATTGTGAGTGCGTAAACCCAAGTCAGCACAGTTTGCACATAATACCAACAGTGACTTTAGAGAACTATGCATGAATCCCTCCCCCCCAAGCCTGGTTCAATGAAGCAGAGCAAGCGATTCACGCCAATGCAGTTGACACGCAGGGTCACTCTTTCCCTTTTCCCCTCAGTGTTCCAAGTCTTCCTCTCCACGGCCAGACAATGCGTCATTGCGCTACTTTATAATGAAGAGCAGCAACCTTCGCAACATTGAGATCTCCCAACAGAGAGGCATATGGTCCACTACACCGAGCAATGAGTTGAAACTCAACAAAGCCTTCATAGACTCCAGTCAGGTCTTCCTCATCTTCTCTGTCCAGGGTTCTGGACACTTCCAGGTAGAATAGTTAATAAAGTTTTTGTCACAGATTTTTGGGATCAAAAATGAAAACAGTAAAAATGTTGTATACGATTTATGATCTAGAAATGTTTTTATATGGTCTTGACTAGGGGTGGAAAGAGAAACATTTTCAGGCAATGTAATCAGGGATTTTTTGTGCAGACGTTGGGATATAGCATTAATTGTTTTATTATTATTTAATGGTTTATTTCACTGATCTTCTGCTTTTGTAATACATGCAAAAAAACAATCAGTTGTACAAAAGACAAAAAATGTCAATTTAGTTTTACAAAATGTCATCAAAATTGGCCATGAGATTTCCGCTGCCTGAATATGTATACGTGGACATGTTTCAGAAGATAACATGGGTATGGATGTACTCTATTTTCGCTGAACATTCTTACTTTTTCAGGGTTATGCACGAATGACATCAGCCATCGGCCAGGAGTGCTGTCAGGACTGGGGGTCTACAGGGCTTGGTGGGGTATTCAGTGTGGAGTGGATCTACAAGGAGAGCCTGCCATTCCAGTGTACCCACTATATTCTCAATCCCTGGAATGACAACAAGAAGGTCCAAATCAGCAGGGACGGACAGGTAAATAATAGATGAGTCAACAACAAGTTGTAGGTGTTGTTATTCTTAAATAACCAATCAAATAAACTATTTAAATTCTTAAATAGTCAACTGTTATCTCAAAACATCTCATTATTGTCAACCTAAAGTCTTGCCTTCCAGCCTTTATATACATATCTAAATGCATATGTCAATAGAGATTACTTCATATTATTTAAATAATGCCACAGTACCAACTTTGAGAAAGTGTTTACATCAGATGATATACACGCAGTGATAGTCATAGTTATGTTGATATCTAGATGTGCGAAGGAAACCATGCCTACATAAACCTGCCAATAGTATGTGGACATTGCTCAGTATGTCCAAATCGCTCTGTATGCGAACACCTGCTGAACAACTGCTGTTGAGCATCTCATTCCAAAATCATTGGAATCAATGTGGGAATTAATGCTTTCCCAACCAAACATGACAGAACATGTCCCCATGCAAAATGTTGTCTCCAAAGAAACATTTGTTCTCATATGGTGTAGAAAAAATGTACCGGCCTAGACAGATCACTAACCTAAACTCCATCAAACATATTTAGGTCAATGCCATCGCAAGCAAGGTTTGATCAACTTCTTATTAACAACCATGACTTTTGTATGAGAACAAGCAGATGTCCATGGTAGGGTTGTGATGGTACCAACATTTCAGTAGTCAGTATCAACACCAGTGAAATATCACTCGTACCATTTACAATATCAAAGCAAAAGTGAAACACATCCTAAACAATGCTCATTTGTTGACAGTCACCTACAATATCTAAGGCTTTACTTATGACAACAACAGAACATAAATACAATCAAAATGCATGTAGCCTAAAGACAAACAACGTGTGTGGACTACGTGTTGATACAAATTAAACCCACCTCAAAGGGGCTCTAAAGGCAAACTGCTATTGAAGTTAAATATTCATCCCAAACCCCAACACAGATAATTGTGTTAACTCTACTGGGCCTTCTATTTTTGTATGTCCCAGTATTAGGTATGTAATGTGCATTATGCTGGAAACCATTAAGGGAAGTTTGCTCATTGTTTTTTGGTGATTCATGATGTTCGCATTGTCATCTACTAAAGTATTTCCATACTTGGCTCTTTCCACTTTTCTTGTTTACAGGTTTTAGTGGAGACCCCCTCAGTGACTATTAGATTTAGCAACTTTTTCCTTCCAGATAACTAGCGACAAATATAGTGACATTTAACAACATTTTAGAGAGCCATGAGCAACATCTCAAGATTTCTGTTGTTCCTTACTCTTCATGGGTACTGGTTGTACTGTATCTTCAGATATTCTGGTATTGGGGAAAAAAAAAAAAAGTTTTAGTACAGTCTTGGTCCCGGAGCACCGTTTTTTTTCTTTGTCTTTCTTTCTTTCTTGTCCATATATTGTATGGACAAGTGTCTCATACTATTTGGCAAATGGCTTTTTCTGCTTCTCTGTCTCTTTTCACACTCTTTATTTTGCAGGAGTTGGAGCCCCATTCGGGTGGCCAGTTACTGCACCTATGGGAGAGACACTCAGGGAAATCACAACCATATCTGCAACACGAGGTACAGGCCTCATCACCAGACATGGCAGAATTACACCTAAACTGAGCCCCTCACTCAGGCAGTGGCGTTTACTTCCTGAGAGAGAAAATGATTAACCAAACTGGTTTTACAGAACGAAAAAATGTGAATGTTCTCTTACACTTTGCTATTTATTCATTTGTACAAGCAAAATGTTTACTAGGAATAGTGGTTTGTGTAGTAAGTTCATTCCTTGTATTCTCTCTACAGCCTGACCGAGACATTGAAGATCTCCTAACTTAACATGTCCAATTAGCATTACACCAGAAGGAAGGCTGAACTATGTAAAATGTTGTCTAATTGCAGATGTCAATTCACTGTATGTCAATGCAAAATACAAGTAACAGTCTTAGGGTCAGCTTTGTTTCAGCATGTGCTAATTGCAGACAATCCTGTTTTTGTACACTACCCTTCGTTTTGAGGGCAAAAAAGGGTAGGAGGTACATTTGTTTATTGGATGACAGAAAATATATTTGTTTATTGTGTAGAATCCAATGTTCCTGTTCAAGTATGTCAGTGAGAATAACTACATAGTTTGTCACCATATGAGATGGTTTGTTTTCGGTGCAGTTGTTGTTTTACCAATCTTTTTTTTTTTTTTTTTTGCTGTGTGTTACTGGACTGAACTTACTTTTTACTTAATGTATTTAAATGGGACTTGGCCAAGTGAAAGTAATTATTAAGATGGGCTTTCATTTCGTTTATCTCCGTGAAGGAGAAATTCAATTTCACCTGATTGACGCAAATCAGTTTTTTTTACATAGCCAGGTTCAAGGTTGTATTGTTGAAGACATTATTTTAATGTAATTTTGGAATCAATGACTTTGTGCTGGTTTATCATTAAAAACGAATTTGGTAACATGGAAAGCCAAATGATGCACTGTAACAGTGCAAGAATGCATTTAATTGTGTCATATCTATATCGCTTCCATGTCAGGGTTACACAATACATATTTGAATTGAATCATTAGAAATTACAATTATTATTAAAACTGTGAAAAGGAAACAATGCAGGGCATGTTTTCCTTTATTTAGCAAGCTCTCTGTTGCAGTCTTGTGATAGAGAAAGAGTACATTTGATTTTGCAGTACTTGGGTTGACAAATATGGCTTGGGATTGTATGTCTGTCACTGAGTTTGCCGCCTGCTGGTGCCATGCAGCATCCGCAGTAGCAAGTCTGAGGGGCTACCCATCAGTGTCACATAATGCTACCTGACAAAAGCGGACAGCTTTTTCTTTCATCAAGGCGGACTAGGTCCACCACACAGCGCTCTTAAAATAACACATTTATTTAATCAACTTTTTATATCCTAATCTAGGAAGGGTTCTTCTTTCCCATCTGGAGAAAATTTAAAGATTTTCTAGACAAAAAAGTAAAGAGGTCATTACTATCACCAGAAGTTAGGTAAATCAAATAACAAAAATACCCGATGACAGTTTCACCCATCTAAATGGCCTCCTACCTGTTTCACAGCAGATGTCTTCTGACCTGCACCGTCCTTCCTCAGAGCCACATGTTTTTCCTCCTGCTTCACAGAGAGAAGGCAGGTAATTCTCCCCCATGCAATACGCTGCTTCAGGAGACCCCACAAAGCAGCCAATTTCCTTGCCACAGCAGACACTGGGACCAAAGCTAAGTCCCTGTCTTTAGGACCACAAGGCAGGCACTGGAAGAAAGAAAACCTTGTCACCTCCAGAGCACACCAACAAACACAAGATCTTTGCACATACTACACGCCAAGGTGGCAAATGGGAACATTGTTGGCAACAAAGTGAAGTTTTGAACTGGTGTGACATGCTGTAGTTGTGTGAAACTGTAAATCAAGGTTAAATCTAGACTATACCTACCTTATTTCTGTGATGCAATTCAATTCCTAGACCTTTAACCACAAATTCTTGCCAAATATGTGAATAGCCTATTGCAATGATTAAATTCACTGAACAAGATTTGGATCGTGGCTGGGAAAAAGGGAATAAAAAAATGTGTTTTAATCAAGAATATGTAAAGGGGGGGGGATTATTATGTTCATAGTCAGTGGCTGTCTAAAAATACTAAATTTTGTTTACAATACATCAAGCAGACTCTGAACTCAAGCTGGAATTGATGTCCTTTCTTTACACCTCTGCACCCATCTTTAGACTTTGAATATGTATGAATGTTAAACTAAATCAGCTACTTATATGCCAGGCTGCAAACATAGGTTGCAAAACACTGCAGGTCATGAAAAGCAACCCAAAAGAACTATCTAAATTGATGTCTGACAACTAATAGTGCATTTCAGTGAATGATGACAATTTGAAAGTGTTTCATGGATTCCTTACATCAAAACTGTATTTTGAAATATTAAGACTACATTTATGCCAAGTACAAAATCTTAACATTACCAATACAGTAGCCTATAGGAGTGGAGAATCCTACATATTCTGGAAACCCCCTGGTCAATTCAGTTGTTTCATTTTAACATCTAAAATATGTAGGAATGAAACTGATATTTTAAGAACCGTACAGCACAGAAAAACAAAATATGAATAAACATTTTGTAAAATGAAACTGGGTTGACAATGTTTTCAATTGCTCCATTTTCATGCATTGACATTGGAAACATCTTTCTATTTAGGCATGAATTGTTGTTGTTTTTTCATTTAAAATGGGGCTTTATGTGTCAATTCGACATGTCATAACAGGTGGCATGTTCTGTATCAGAGAGACAGCTAAATAGTAAAATGTGATTAAACTCTTGCTACAAGCAATTAGCTAGAGCAGGCAATATTCACTGAAAAAGCAAGAGGGGTCAGGATCAAACAGGAGGAAGCATCAGGGTTATTCTTCAGACAGGTTAATTCCGATTGTAATAATGGCAAATGTTCTGCACTGCACTTTATCAGTGCTAATAAAATCAAATCAAATGGATCAGTTCCAACAAGCAAATCCTAACCCAATTATATTAATAGTTGTTGTTCAATGTTTATGCTAGTGATACAGCTGGTTATCAAGATATGTTAGTTTGTTGATCACCTAACTAGTGTACTGTGCCAAGATGCAGTCAGTAAGATGTTGGTGACAAACACAGATTTCTGGAATTATAGATACTGCTGTGTTCATGATACAGCTGGTGATTCTTGTTCTCAGTGGGTTTGGCGATTCTCACAATTGGAATTCTCAAAACTACTTCTTCAACCATCGTATAATCTAGTCATTTAGGCACACCATTAACAACCAATCTCTTTTTTTATCAAATGGCCAATGCTCTGGTACATTCCTGCAAATTATTGCTTGACATTTAATTTTGACACGGTCCAGTCAAAATGTTGTCGGCAAGATAATTTCTGCTTTTACAGATTTTGAAAGTGCCGATTGTAAGCTTTCAAATGATGTCATACATTGAAATCTGAAAATTGTTGAAGATGTATATCTGAATGCTGGTAAATCTGAAAAGCTCTAGTCCAAATAATTGGCCTCAAAGTTTTTAGACACTTTCACTCTTTTAGAGAGGTGTTTTTGTTAATCATTAGAAAAGTTGAGCGCTCGCCGCAGTGAACAAAATGAAACTGAAATGATAGACGCACTCGATCCTAGATCTGTGATTTATCACCCAATATTTTTGCACTGACAACATTGTGCTGTGCCTAGCCCAATTGTCATTGCAGTTATGTGTTAAATTTGTCGACGCAAATCGCTTTTTCCAAATACAGACTGAAAGATGTAACCCTCAATAGGTACTCAATAGATTTGGACCAAAGCTCAAATCAACATTCTAACTTAGTCATGATCCAAGCAAGTTTGCATTTATGCATAATTTCCCACTATAGCCTAAACGTTGTTCCTACTAAATGTGCTTCCTATCTTCTATGTTGAATCCAAAGCTCAAATCACCAATCACCATGACAACTATTTCACTCAACGTTGTAGTGATGGGAAGTTTGGATCATTTTATAGACTCGGTTCTTGACACTTCTTTGTTAAAAATAAATTATTTTGAGTAATTCGTTCATTTTAAGGGGGGCAGGTATATTAAAAATAAACATCATGATATGTAGTATGATTTGAAATGAAAAAAATTGAATTAGAAAAAATAATAATCAAAAAATGCATATCGTTTACGTTGCTAAACCTAACAGTTTCACGAAATCGAATGACGAAACATTTTTTTTCCGGAGCCGATGTATTTAGACCGCTCGAAAAATATTTTAAAGGACTCATAACCAACGACAACAGTCGTTGTTTCTCTCGGTTTCCTCTAAGTACTGAGCCTATGCAGGTCACATGAAAAATGATCCAAAGACTCATACCCGAACAAGGGTACCATTCACCCTCCGACTATGTTTTAGGGTAAAAGATCTGTTCCTCTGCATTATTTGTGAGCATCCCAAGATTGTTGTGAGACACAAAACACCACAATACTAGTCAAATATAGCTAAAAATGAGTTTTCCCAGCTATTTTCAAGATCACTCTTATCTTGTAAGGCTTAAATATAATGTCTTATTTCAAGAAATCTTACCTAGAGAATTTTCACTAGTTCCATTGGCAGATTGTTTTGCTTATTACAGGCAAAGAAGACTTGTTTGAATTATTTTTGGAGTGGCCTTTTTCCCGTGTAAAACTGAATTATGGTTATTTACTATTACGATTACTAGCAACTTTAGCTGGTTACTTTCTCAGTTTCCTACTAGGTTTAGGAGGAAACTGAGCTAAACTAGCTAAAGTTGCTAGTAATCAGTACAGTTACTAACAATAACTCAGTACTATAATATGTCCTGTATAGCTCAGTGGTTAAATGACCTGACTCGCAAACTGGCGATATGGGTTCAAGTCCTGGTAGGTGCAGTAGCTGCGCAGACTGATGAAAGTCACAAACAAGGGAACAACCAAGGTAAGGTAATACAATAGCAAAGTCTACACTGTAATTTCCTCCGTCAGTTGAGGAGCACCCTGGTCCACAGATCAGGTCAGGAGTTGAGGCAGGGCATCTGGGGTGAAGTCATCGCCAGGGCAGCATCCACGACAGAGCTCACCTATGATGCATATTAAAGCCGTTCCCACTTTCTCTCTCTTGGACTGGGGAACTCCCAGGCCAAAAAAGTCACACTTGTTACACAAATGAAAAACGATAATCTGCAATCAAATGGAAACACCTAAAGTGCAAAGAACATTAGAACATAAAACTGTATAAAAGCAAAAAATGATAAAAGAATGAGTATTAAAATAGAACAGACAAATAATCATAATACACAGTAAATGTCTGTCATTTGTTTTTGTGTATATGATAACTACAACATGCAAGAGACTGCAGTTGAGACCAATATACATCGTGAGATAAATTTGGTAGAGGTACTTCAGATAATGGTCGAGGCATCAGGCGACCTGTAAAGAGTTCATGAGGTGAAAAACCAATGATTCTGTTCACAGTTTGACGGGCTGAGCGTAGAGCCAATGTCAGAGCCTGGATCCAAGACATGCCTGTTGAGTAACAGATTTTGGCCAATTTTTCTTTGTGTTCGATTTGTGCGCACCACTCGTCCTTTGCTCTGCCAGTCAGTCAAAGTGTGCAAGCGTTCAACCATTGATCCCCATTTTCTTGCTTCACACTGAGGAGCTTTTTGCTCTCTGCGGTTTTCAGAGCGCAGTTTCGCCGATTGTAATTCCAACAGCTGATTCTCCATCTCTTTCACTTCAACCTCAGTCTTGTTCTTAGAGTCCATGTAACGTTTAAGTGCGTGTACACAGTGTCTCTGGAACCTGTTGTCGTCACCAGACAGTAAGTCTGTGTCATTACGTAATTGTTCAGTTACCTCAATTGGCAGTCCGTTAAGTACAGCATTTCTAAACAACACCTGTCCATCTCTAGTGGCAGTGGGGTGTGTGCCAGTCTGGTCAGTCCAAGTCACCACACATGTAGCAAAATGCTCCAACGGTTCCACAGTTTTAGTCCACCGAATAACAGTCGGAGTGCTCTCAATGGCTCTGGGAAACTGCTGTCGAATTGCCTCAAACATAGTCTAGGACACCGCCCCCAATGGAGTGCAGGCATATCAGCCGTTCCCGCTGCCTCCTCAATAATCTTAGACTCCCAGGGGGAACTACGAGCATTCATGACCTGGTGCATGTCCCCCAAGCCTATGTTGTGTCCAGCCAATTGTGACATTAGTTTCCGAATCCAAATGGATCCTCCCGTACAAAGTTTAGGCAGCGTTTCAACCAATGCCTGCATGTCTCTAATACCCCAAGGTTCATACTGAAAGTTTCCCCCCGCCCGTCTCAAAGGGTATTGTGCAGGGAGTCCGTTACCACCCGTCTGTTTCTGTGTCTGACTACGTGTCACACGTTTTGAGGTGGGTCATTTGGATTTTGATATCGCCCCTGTCATAGTCGTTTTTCCCAGCTGCCACATATCTATCAGTTGCTCAGGACTAACGTCTGCCTCCTCCCCGTTGTCTGAGTCTTACCCACTATCTGTGTCAGGGCGCCTGTCGTATTCCCTGCTCTTCTCTTTCGGTCTCCCTTTTCTTGTCTTGCCCTTATCTGCTGCTCTAACCACCTCTCTGTCTGACTCCCGTGATCTGTCAAGCCTCTCCTTTTTGCTAAGAACCACCACTTCCCTCCTGTATAGGTCTAACTCCCTCTGTGCTTCTTCCTCCTCCCGCTGTACTTGCTTTCTACACTCTTCCCCTCTACGCTGTCTGTCTTCCCGCCTTTCTTCGTCAACACCCGTGTTCGTGAGTCCCTCACCAAGCACCGCTATCGGAGTCTCTAAATCTTTTAATGTATGTGCCCAGTCAGTCTGAGATCGTTTCAATCCTCCGTCTTGTCTAGAAATATCGGCTGCCTCCTTCTGAGGCGTTTGTGTTGCTGATTCTTCTCCACTGTCTCCAGTCTGAGCGGAATGGGTGGAATGCGTGCTTACTATGGATCGGATAAACTTTATTTCTGTGTCCGTCAAAGGTCAGTCCCCGTCTTCCATGTCACAAACTACTACCATTTAACTGAGACATATCTTTCACAGGACCCAAATTGTCATATGGAGGTGGGGCGCAAGGGGCGGTAGGTCCCTCTTCCCCCAGAAAGGGGGCCAAGTCTGGGTGATGCTGGGTTGCTTCCTTAACGTCACCTGATAGAGACACAGGTGTCTGTATCTTTTGCTAAGAATGAGAGGACGGGGATTTGTCCTTTCTCACCGCACACAATGCTGTTTCCACCAAAGCCATATTATGTATACTTTTCCTTCTTTCCCCACTTTCATCTAATTCCTTCTTCAACTTTCTAAAATCCAGCCAACGCGCCTTCTCTATGTCCTGTCTCAATTGATCACAATGAGCACGAACATCAGTCTCCGTCTTCCGCAAACCATCACTCAAAGTGGTCCAAGTGGGGGCTCCCCCCACCACTTTTCTTTCTGCAACTTCAACCATTGTTTTTTCAGACATTCTTTTTCCTTACTACGTTTCTGTTTATCCACACCACTAACAATTTGTCGTTCTAATTCAACAAACAGGAGATTCCACTTTTCACCATCACAACCACCCAATTCTGCACACTCGCGATCCGATTCTCCATCCATCTTAACCACAAGTCTTAACCACAATTCTTCACCACAAACCTTAACCACAAATCAAGCTAGAGGCCACAATTACAACAGCAACATAAAATAAAATCCGCCTTTCTACTCCTACTCAGACCCGCAATCTACGCAGCCTAAAAACAAAACAAAAACAAATACGCAACCAAGCACCCAAATCAAGCAAACAAGTTGAGACAATAATACATAATCAAACGAGCCAGTAGATACAATAATTGATCATTTCTTCACACAGTGTGATTCTAATTGGAAAATATTGGTCCTGTTTTAGTCAGTTTAGCAATCACTGGTGTCCATCTCTGTCTCTTACACTATTCTTCATCCTACCCGTATAATTTGGAGTAATAGTCAACGAAACCCTGCCACCGCTCTCCAATTCTACGCACCTGCTCTTATTCCTAAAACTAGAATTTGTTTCTTGTTCAATGAGTCCCTGCCACCGCTCATCCCTATTCTACGCACCTGCTCGATTCCTGAACCTAGAATTTGGTCCTTGTTAATGGTCAATTGGTCCCTACCATCAATAGTCCTGCCAGCGCTAATACTGCCATCACTCTCCCTGCCATTGCTGTCCCTGCCACCACTAAACCTATTCTACTATGTCTTTTTTTTGTCGCTAATGATTCTGACCAACAACTTTTTTTATTTTTTTTATTTCCAACAAGCCAATATGCAGATTTTTGATCATGATTCACACTAACACCTTTTTTCCAAAATTCAACAAGCCAATATGCAGAAGTTCGATTATAAACAGGTTTCTGCTTACCTTTAGTTAGAAGGGCCCAGGAGAAAAGATGTCAGTGGTCACCGTGACGATCGTCAATACCCTCGGCTTTCTGTAAAACGTTTCACGTTTTCCCTGTTTCGCCTACTTAGTCGACGCCGCGACTGTATCCAAACCCTCGGCTTTCGGTCAAAGGTCCCATATTTTCCGAGTCTCGCCGTACTTAGTCGTCGCCGCGACTGTGTCCAAACAACTGTTTCGTCTCTGTCCCTGTTGTTTCACCACCCTCAACTCACGGTTGGGGTCACCAATTGTTGGACTATATGATTTTACTCCGTTACGTGTTCAAGCATCGAGAGTGGTAAGATGTATCACCAGTATTCAGTATAGTTAAGTTCAATTAAGTTTATTGCCTGACAGTACAATTATAATACAGATACAACCCGGTGAAGATAACAACTGAGCCACTGTGTAATTAGGGTCACCGGATTTCTTGAGTGGCTGAGTGCTACTCCGGCGTGGTCTTGCGGGACAGGTTGTTTCAGAGACTGCGTATCACAGTTCTGGCAGTTATCCCAGTTCTGCAGTTGAGTGTTGTAGCACCCAAGGAGGATGATGACCCCGCGCGGAGTGAGAAGAGATGGACAGGAGAAAACTTGGAGTGGTGGACTGTGGGTCATGAGACCAATCCACATCCATGGCATCACAATGCCTGGTACAGGTAACCACCCAATGTGTTATGAACAGGACAATGGTATCATCTTCATGGGTAACACCTCCAACGTTCGGGGAGTATAGTTCGTTCTCTGTAGTTCTTTATCTACAGTCCATCTGCACATGAGTTTAGCAAGTGGACAAATGGGCACGCGCCAGTCCGGGAGCATGTACAGGCTGTCCATCCTTGGGGGTAAGATCTCTCCTTCACTGTGGTACTCCTCGAGGTTTCTACTTTTTCCCACAGGGTTTTTGTAGTTTTTCCTCGCCAAGAAGGAGGATCTACGGACAGGGGATGTTCTGGGATGGTTGTCCATTTGCTGAAATCATTTGGACATTGTTTATTGTTTGCCTTACTTTGCTGTTTATATATATACAGTATATATATATATGTTCTATGTTTGCACTTCCCTGCCACAGTAAATTCTGTGCTTGTGTATATGACAGATGCTATGACATCCCTCAGAAACCTCCAAAAGGCTATGGCCCAAGACCGTCTCACGCATGATTGGACCACCAACTCTGATTGGTGGTCATGGCTAATCAATGGAGGCTTTTAAAAAAATGTTTTTGAGGTTTATTGTTTTCATTATGTAATACGAGACAGGAATACTAACTTCAAGACATTTTGTCTCAAAATGCCCGTTTCTAATCTTATTCCAAGTAGGTGGTGGACTTAAATCTAGAACAGTAATAATTATAGAACTAAAAATGTGTTAAATACGCTTGAAACAAACAGGATGTCAAAGGAATATGCTATCTTTGAGAGGAAAATACTTTTTTTGAGCATCCCATGCCTATTGTGAGACACAAAACATCACAATACTAGTCAAATATAGCTAAACATGAGTTTTCCCAGCTAATTTCGAGATCACTCGTATCTTGTAAGGCTTAAATATAATGTCTTATTTCAAGAAATCTTACCAAGAGAATTTTCACTAGTTCCATTGGCAGATTGTTTTGCTTATTACAGGCAAAAAATCTTGTTTGAATTCTTTTTGCTTATTTTTGGAGTGGCCTTTTTTCCAGTGTAAAACTAAATTATAGTTATTTACTATTACGATTACTAGCAACTTTAGCTAGTTTAGCTCAGTTTCCTACTAAACCTAGTAGTAACCTAAGTAACTAGCTAAAGTTGCTAGTAATCAATACATTCACTAACCATAACTCAGTACTATAACATATCCTGGACAGCATGACAGCTGGATAGCTAAGTGGTTAAATGACCTGACTCGCAAGCTGGCGATATGGGTTCAATTCCTGGCAGGTGCTGTTGCAGAGTGATGAAAGTCACAAATAAGGGAACAACTCCAGGATAAGTACTTGATGGGAATTGAGTGTCCCAACTGCAACTCAGTTTACCCTAACAGCCCTGTGTGTGATGGTAAAACAGAACCTGCAAGATGTTATGTCCTGACGTCATCTGTTAGCGTCTAATATGATACACAGGGGGGAATGTTGCATTACCAGGGGCATAAACGCAGAGCACAAGTCCACTTTCAAT
>BROE01000012.1:15693-80886 GCA_036571765.1 Plecoglossus altivelis
AATGATGGTATGAACCCACCGACACCAGGGCTCGTATGGTCGCCTCATCCAGCTGCGACCAGGGCTTGGAGGGGGAGCGTATTCTCCTAAGGAACAGCCCATGCCACTTCTGTCTCAGCTGGAACACCAGGTCTGCCACCTGAGGAAGAGAAAGTGTATGGTAGCTTAAAATAAAAGCAGTTTTCTTTTGCATTAATAATAATTGAATTATTTCAGGTGTTCCTAAGAGGATATAAATATTGCAGGGGGCATTTTTTGCCACAGTTTAAATTTAAGAATTACTTTTGCTTTATTTTCAACAAATAAAATGGTACATGATTGAAAATACACAGTCATGATTGTATGAATGAGGCTACTAAAGCTTCTACTAAAACTTCAAAAAGAAAAATGGTCTAAACAGTGTTACAGCTGGCAAGCCTACAGTCAAGCGTCCCTACCTCTTGTTCCAGTTTAAAGTTCAGCCACTCATCAATCTTCATCTGGGCCATGTGTGTGGTTGAGCGGTCTTCCATCTCGCTGTCACTGCTCTCATTCAAAACCTCGTCTAAAGCAAGTGGATGAGTTAATTCTCATCAACTAACTTTCTACCACACAATACAAAGAGTAGAGATATTCGAATAGTTACAGTAACAGGGGAACAACATAACCTTTTTTAAAGTAAACTGTCAAAATATGGATAAAAAGCACCATACTTCACCATGTTTTTCCAATGAGAGGACAATGAATATATAAAATGGACCCTTTCACCGAAAAGCGTACTCACTGTAAAAATCTGCCAAAGCCTACCTTTTTGTTCTGTGGGCTCTTGCAAGGCGGTGCTGGGTAGCTTGGCGCAGCCTCCAAAAATTGCTATTGTGACAGGTGACACTACAGTACAGCAGCGGATACTAGCGATCCTGTGTGCTCTTGTCATCTCGTCAAAAATCAGCCAATCGGTTGGGAGTGCCTGAATGGCGGCCATCTGACCATTGACCGGGGGAATCTGGATGGACCAAAACAAAAAAATTATGTATGTGTGTATGTGTGTGTACGTACGTACATACAGTGGCAAAAAAGTATTTAGTCAACCACCAATTGTGCAAGTTTTCCCACTTAAAAAGATGAGAGAGGCCTGTAGTTTTCAACACAGGTACACTTCAACTATGAGACAAAAAATCTGTCTACTTTTTAAAGAATTTGTTTGCAAATTGTGGTGGAAAATAAGTATTTAAATACTTATTTTTAGAGACCTGGGATGGTGAAGTGAGTTTATTTACATATGTATTACAATTGTTTGGGCTTCGACCCCAAAGGAATTACAGATCAAAGGGCGCCTGCTCTGTATAGAATAAGAATCTCCCGCGGAGTCCAGACACTGGTGGTGGTGGCAGCAGCCGAAGATGATCTAGTTAGATGAGGCGAAGACCAGACACCTAGCAGTGGCGGAGGGTCGCGCACTTGATAGCCTGGGCAAACTAAACAAGGAGAGAATCGTATTTAAAAAGAAACGAGATCATAGTGATAAGCTGACGCGATAATGCAGATTGACAGCGTTAATGGATAGACGTCAGCACTAAACAATGCGGATCCCGGATGGCGCCCGATAGAAAGTAGAGCGTTCCTAGCGGCGGAGCGAGAGGGATAAATTAATATGCCCGGGCAGTGTGTTTGGAATCATAGTCATGCTGAGAGACCCAGCCACATTTCATCTTCAATGCCCTTGCTGATGGAACGAGATTTTCACTCAAAATCTTACAATGCATTACCCCATTCATTCTTTCCTTTTCACGGATCAGTCATCCTGGTCCCTTTACAGAAAACAGCCCCAAAGCATGATATTTCCACCCCATGCTTCACAGTAGGTATGGTGTTCTTTGGATGTAACTCAGCATTATTTAAACTCCAAACAAAAAAGTAGAAATTTTGGTTTCATCTGACCATATGACATCCTCCCAATCCTCTTCTGGATCATACAAATGCTAGTAAACTTCAGACGGGCCTGGACATGTACTGGCTTAAGTGGGGGGGACACGTCTGGCACTGCAGGATTTGAGTTCCTGGTGACGTAGTGTGTTACTGATGACAGCCTTTGTTACTTTGGTCAAAGCTCTCTGCAGGTCATTCACTACGTCCTCCTGTGTGGTTCTGGGATATTTGCTCACCATTCTTGTGATCAAATTGACCCCATGGGTTGAGATCTTGTGCGCAGCCCCAGATCCAGGGAGATTATCATTACTTAACCTTTATGTCTTCTATTTTCTAATCACGCTCCCACGGTTGATTTCTTCACACCAAGCTGCTTACCTTTTGAAGATTGAGTCTCCCCAGCCAGGTGCAGGTCTACAATCTTGTTTATGGTGTCCTTTGACAGCTCTTTGGTTTGGCCATAATGGAGTTTAGAGTCTGACTGTTGTGGATTGTGAGCTTGTGGATAGGTGTATTTTATACTGATAAGTTGAAACAGGTGCCATTAATACAGGTAACAAGTGGAGGACAGAGGAACCTCTAAAAGAAGAAGTTACAGGTCTGAGAGCCCAGAAATCTTGCATTTTTGTAGGTGAACAAATACTTATTCAATTTTCTACCAGAATTTGCAAATAGTCTTTAAAAAAATCAGAAGTGATTTTCAGGATTCCCCCCCCCCCTCACCCATAGTTGAAGTGTACCAACGATGAAACTTACAGGACTCTCTCATCTTTTTAAGAGGGATAATTTGCCCCACTGTATATATTTTTTTGAGTTTAGAACTTTGTACTGAGCTTTAAAGGGCCGGCATAAAAAGAGTGTATGAATTCAGAACAAAGCCTCTGTGATTTAAGGTTGGTGAATTATGCAGTGATGTGTCAAGGGGTCTGGCTATATCTCATTACATAAAATGTTTACAATTCCTCTGCTGCATCAGAGTGTGGCCTTGGGCTGGTGTTCATTAGGTTTTAAGTTAATTATCCAGTAAAGATAATGTACATTTTACAAGCATCATTTGAGTGAGATGACGTTATCCATAGTCATAATGACAAAAACTCATTAGGTTGTACTACTAAATGCTAGCAGTGTGGAGTGGAACGGCATGGATTGGACAGAGTGGATTGAAAGTTGGAGTGTTGTGGTTTTCTCCTGCTCAAGAGTGTATTGGATACTGCTCCATCATCAGCACAACGCATGTTAAGGGCCCATAATGCAACTACATTCGCATTCCACAAACAAGTGTTAAGCACAGTTGAACTCCACTGACAGATGGATTTTCTGAAATACTACCTTAAAGAACATGAACACATTTTTAAGGAATTACGAGGAGACTGATTCTGTATTAGCCAACTGGTTGGTGGCTAGTACTGGAGCAGAAAGAAGAAGAGGTAGTAACACTTTGTTTTTTCAGTTTTGCTGCTTGGTACCATTAAGAAAAATAAGAATAAAGTTCCACCCATTACCTTCTTGTTCTGTGGTTGGCTGAGAACAGAGGTGGGGTGGAAGCGGACCTTCTTTTCCTTAACCCCAGAGATGGAGCAGGTACCCCGGTCCACGTGGATCACATTGGGGTACATCCCGGCCACCAGGGCCGCCTTAACCACTGCCCAGTTTTCAGAATTCAGATTTACATCCCGGATGTCTCCGCCACCACGTGCTCGTACAAACCCTGGCAACCAGTACAATGAATTTGCTTACTAGTCCGTAGGGATGTAACAATATAAGGATGTACATTATATTGTTATGCAAACATTTCACAATAAAGTGCAGCTTGAAAGTTTCTGAAGCCTCTAGACATGGTTATTGTATTTGTACAAAAATGTTAAATAACCCAAATGTACATCCAAACACCAATTTGTAAAGCAAACTTTCCAAACAAGGGATAAAAACAAAACAAACTGCGTATTTTCATTGTTTATTC
Organism: Plecoglossus altivelis; assembly: GCA_036571765.1. Taxonomy (NCBI): domain Eukaryota; kingdom Metazoa; phylum Chordata; class Actinopteri; order Osmeriformes; family Plecoglossidae; genus Plecoglossus; species Plecoglossus altivelis. The sequence goes on from BROE01000012.1 coordinate 19,559, forward strand.
GATAAGAGTGGTTTATTCAGTGACCATTATTAGTGACCAGTATTCATCTAAAAGTATTTGAACAGATTGTAGTTTGTATTTTTTTAGTTTAAGTATAGGAAAAATTCTAATATAATATTTTTACTTGATTGTTGTATGCCTGTTGTATGTAGCACCGTGACTCTGTAAGGCACAACATTTCATTCCACTCTATGCCCCCACATGTAGAGAAATGACAATAAAGCTCAACTTGAACTTATCTTACAAAAGCTGAAATTTGACAGGCAAAGTGTGTGAATCATTTTAGTTAGCAATTTCTGTCACCCCCTTTTGCTGCCATTACATCTACCAAATGTCTACGATAACCACTGACCAATCTCTTGAATCTGCTTTTTGGGATTTTTGCCCACTCAACCTTATAGAACTCAGCCAGTTGAGAGAGGTTGGAGGGAATGTACCAACAGCTTCAGGTCTAGCAACAACATTTCTATGGGACTAAGGTACGGACTTTGATTTGACTCTGGCCAATCCAGAGTACAAATCTTTCTTTAAAAACATTCCTTAGTAGTTCTGCTTGTATGCTTTGGGTCTTCTTGGCGAACCCATTTTTGACTCATCTTCAACTCTCTGACTGATGGCCAGAGATTCCAATCAAGAATTTGTTGATAGGCCTGAGAATAAATGTTTCCCTAAATAATATGTCTTCTAGGGATTGCTTCCAGGTACAGAAGCAATCCCGGACCTTGACATTTGTATGCAGTGTTGACTTTTCTCTAAAAGCAGTTTTGATTGTGACCAAATAATTCTATCTTGGCCTCATCTGTCCAGAGAATGGACTTCCAGAAGGCCTCTGGTTTGCCCAACTGCTCTCTAGCAAAGTTGATAAGGGCAGCATTGTTCTTTTTTGAGAACAGAGGCTTCCTTCCCATCGGTGAGTATTCGTACAGTTTGTATAGTTTGTATCTTTTTTAGTTTATTTATAAGGAAAATTGTTATATTTATTTTTACTTGATTGTTGTTTGCCTGTACTGTTGTATGTCTGTACTTATGTAGCATTTCGTTCCACTGTATGACTTGAACTTGACTTCTAGCAACGCTCCCAAAAATGTTACGTCTATTCAATTTCCGTCTGATTGTAGACGCATGTACATTTTTGGTAAATATGACCTAAGTTGTACTGGGTTATATGTCCATATAACCTAAGTTAGATGTATAACAAAGAAATGTATTGAAAATAGTTAAAGGGGTCAGAATTATTTTGGAGAGTATTTCACACTGTTACTTAACATCTCCAAAAAGGTATGTGACATTAGGTTGGCTGAAAATGGCCCAGGTGCTGTTTGATGCACCCTAATGCACGCTGTGAAATAGTCCTACAGTGAAATGAGAGTTTTTATCCGTAATATGGCATGGTAACGAATAGTTGGATGAGCTGCACACTGATTGGTTGACTTACAACGAGCAAAGAAAAACGCAACATGGCTAACAACACTCACTGAAATAACCCAGGTTTACCATAGACGTGGTAGGTGTTGAACCTTACATGTTTGGGCCTGAATCAGAATATAATGATCGCAAATGACGACTTTAGATCAGTAAATTTTGTAATTTAGCAATGATTTGAATTTGCAGCACTTTGTACGCTTCAGCTGTAATTTAATGAGTACCACTTGCATCAACTAAAATATTTCTACTTGCGTCTGTCAGTACGTCTAATGTTATCTTGTAACTACTATCCTTCAGAATAGTTCATCCGATTATGAGATTATTACCTTCTTTCTATATAATGATATGTGATCTTACAACTACATCCATCTTTACTATGCTATATACAGGAGACTTTAGAATTGAGATCCAAGATGGTGCCGCGAATGGCCGCCTCGGTAGGATCGTGCGTGATCGTTTGTGTCATTTTGTTTATAAATTCTATATTGGATTTATCTAATAAGAGAAGAACTCCAAAACATTAAAGGGATTACTCCTGCTAACTTGATCCCCACTGTTCTGCTACCGGAGGCAGAACTTCTAGATATATTGTTCAACGCTATACTCTGTATTGTCTGCGCCCTGAAACAGTTGCACCGGTGTCGAAGGAGAGGGAAACGCGCAGGCTCACTTGTCCCGACATAGTAAATGAGGTAGCCGGCCAGCGCTGCCGAGTCTCTTCCTCTCTAACGTGTGCTCACTTCACAATAAAATGTACAAACTCCAGCTAACCATGGCCAAGGACTTTCTCTTTTGCTCGGCCATGTGCTTCACCGAAACATGGCTGTGCGACATGATCATGGACGCTATGCTTGACCTGACCAGATTTCAGCTGCTAAGAGCAGACCGAGATGTAGCCCTGTCTGGAAAAAAGAAGGGTGGAGGCAAACCCTTTTACTCGCCCCTGGAGTTCGCATCCTTCATTCTGGTCAGAGATTACCTGACACCAGGCCCGCACATAAAATAGGCGCAGTGCTCACTCGCAGACCAGATTCTGAAAGTGGAGCGAACTCACCCAGATTCACTAATCATCATCCTCAGGGACTTAAACAAAGGAAACCTCAGCCAGAAACTCCCCAAATACAGAAAATTCATCAACTGCCCCACCAGAGATGGAAATACCCTAGATCACTGCTACACCACAGCCAGCAAAGCTTATCATGCTGTCTCTCGTGCAGCACTGGGTCACTCCGACCACGCCATGATCCACCTGATTCCTGCATATAGGCAGAAACTTTAACTCTGCAAACCTGCAGTGAGGACACACAAAAAGTGGTCCAGTGAGGCTGTGGAGGATCTCAGGGCTAATTTGGACTGCACTGACTGGGAAGTGTTTGCTGCTGCCACAAATGGCCTGAATGAGCTCACTGAGGCTGTAACATCATACATCAGCGTCTGTGAGGACTCCTGCATACCAATACGAACCAGGGTGAGCTACAAGAATGACAAACCCTTGTTTACAGCTAAACTCAGAAGTCGGAGGTCCAAGAAAGAGAAGGAATTTAAAAGTGGGGACAAGTACAGATTCAAGGAATCTAAAAAGTTATTCAGCGGGGCGGGTAAGGGACGCAAAACGACGGTACTCAGAGAAACTGAAAGACCAATTCTCTGCGAACGACTCTACTTCTGTCTGGAGGGGGCTCGAGCAGATTACAAACTACAAGCCCAGAGCCACACCCACCACTAAAGACTCCCGTCTGGCCGATGACCTGAATGAGTTCTACTGCAGATTTGAAAGACAATCGGACAGTCCTGTAACACCCCCCACGACTCCGCAGACACCTCCCCCACCCCCCACCAAATCAACCATCAACACCTACACAATGCTGACTCTATTCAAGAGAGGGAAGTCAACAAACTGTTCAACAAAACAGAACCCCCGCAAAGCAGCTGGACCTGACACTGTCTCCCCTGCCACGCTGAAGTACTGTGCGGACCAGCTGTCCCCGGTGTTCACCAACATCTTCAACACCTCCCTGGAGACATATCACGTCCCAACCTACCCCAAATCCTCCACCATCATCCCTGTGCCCAAGAAGTCCAGACCAACAGGACTGAACGACTACAGACCCATCGCACTGACATCTGTGGTACTGAAGTCCTTTGAGCGCTTGGTGCTGGCACACCTCAAAAACATCACGGACCCCTCCTGCAGTTCGCCTACAGAGCCAACAGGTCTGTGGATGACGCAGTTGCTATAGCCCTCTACACTTCACCCATCAGCGTCTGGAATCCCCAAACACCTACGCCAGGATCCTGTTTGTGGACTTCAGCTCTGCCTTCAATACCATCATCCCGGCTCTGCTTCAGGACAAGCTCTCCCAGCTGAACATGGCTGACCCCACCTGCAGGTGGATCACAGACTTCCTGTCTGACAGGAAGCAGTGCGTCTAGACAGGAACGCAAGTCTCTGACTCCAGGTCGATCAGCACATTACTGTGACTGTGACTGTGTAATCAGGACCATCATGGACCTGTGTCCATCCTCACCTCCTCCATCACTGTCTGGTACGCTGCTGCCACTGCCAAGGACAAGAGCAGACTGCAGGTGATAGGCTGCAACCTGCCATCCCTCGAGGTCCTTGAGGCAAATGAGGAAGATTGTGACCGACTCCCCCCACCCTGGACACTCTTTGCTTCAGCTGCTCTCCTCAGGCAGGAGGCTGCGGTCCATCAGGAACAAAACCTCTCGCCACAGGAACAGCTTCTACCCCTCTGCTATTGCCCTCTTCAACAGGGCCAAGGACTCAGTATAACATTACCACAAACAACCAACACCCCCACACCCCCCGTTCCGGGATCCTCCTACTGCACTCTACACAAGCCACTTTAGCACGACATGCCAACTTAAAACTACCACTGTGATTTTGCACTACTGAGTATATACCTCCCCCTCCCACTGTTGCACTACTGTGTATATACTCCCCCTCCCCCTGCACTATATATACCCCACTTATTATACTGATATTAACCCCATCTGTACAGCTGGTGTCAACTTTTTAATCTTATTTGTATTTTATAATAGATTTTTATTATATTTTCATCTACCTTCATTATGTTTCATATATGTTCTATGTTTGCACTTCCCTGCCACAGTAAATTCTGAGCTTATATATCTTTTATGGCGAATAAATCGATTCTGATTCTGAATTGTTAATAACTGTTAGCAACAAAATCGTACATCTTATGGCGGTGTTAAGAATAGGGTTGGAACAGCTCCTCTTTTCAGCAACAGCTTCATAGCAAATCCTACTTTAAATTGTCCAAAGTTTTCAAAACTGTCCTCGGTGAAATGTTTAGAGGAAATACATTTGCTTGAACCAGATTGTCAAACTTAACAGGGATCTTGTCATAGACAAACATTAGCCATACTCGTCAAGTGATTGGATCCCTGAGAAAATTATGAAAAGTGTCAGCATTCTCTGTACAGCCTGGAACACTGCATCAACGACGGTGGTGCATTGTCAGTATTCTTAGAAAAAACGTTCTTGTTTGCAATTCCCGTGAAATTGAACAGAGCAGTAATCAGCTAAACTAGTTTCTGAGATCTACGCAATCTCCATTTACATTACTGGGCCAGAACACCGGTGGGCTGGTCTGTATGCAAATTTTGGGGCGTTACAAAGGTACAAACCCGAACCAAAAATGGTAAAGCCACATTTGTGACGTCACCAACCGTTTTACAGCAGTTTCTAAATGTGAGAATTACATAGGAAATACAGTAGGTGTCAATGGATTTTTTGGTTCAAAATGTCAATTTTATCAACCAAACTGTCGTTATTCAACTATGAAAAGGTAAACGTGGTTTCTCTTTTTTTATTATTTCTTTGACCAATTAAATGTTTTGGAAATAGTTTAATTTTTTCCATTTAAAAATGTTGTTCTAAATTTCATAATACATATATTGTGAAACCAGTATTATGGTCCATACCAAATCATGAGCTGAGTGTATTGTACACCCCTACCATTCAAAGTCTTTCCTTAGAAATAGAATTAATTGGTTGAAAAACTATGGAAAACATTCAAGTGAGAATATTGGAACAAGTTAAGTCGGAGGAACACGGCACCACACCTATTGCTCTGAGCTGTCCCAGCAGCTGGGTCCTCATCCCTATGATGATCTCCATGGTGGCCTGAGACAGGAAGTTTTTCTCACAGAAGGATCTCTCCCAACCGTCACTGCGGGCCTTCTGCCATGCCTGCAAAAAAAGATGACAAACATCAGGATGCTCATTCATTACTAATGTGCTACAGGAAATTATAACACATTGTCAAAGATACATATTCTGACCAGTCACCCGTTCAATCGACGCCAATTCTACTTTTGATACCTGGAAGGCTCGTAAAAGAGCCATGTGGTCGCTAAAGGTTGCTGCAGTGAAGCGCTTGCGGCAAAGCATGGCTGCCCTCTTCTGGTATGCCTGTGATGGCAGCACAAAGGGGTCGCGATGTGCCAGAGTGCAGGCGATGGTCAGGATGGGGTCCAAGCACTTTAGTACCACGGCACACAGCACCATCTTGCCCAGGTGGGGTTCCACAGGCAGGTCGGCCAGGTGGTATCCCAGCTCAGTCAGGTCCTCCCATGGGTCCATGGCATCGATGGTCTGGAGGAGGATGAACAAAGGAAGGAAATTATTAGTGGTGCATCTCCATTTGAATACTGAATTTACTTGATTGGTGGTATTTTGTAAAGGAGTTTGCATTTGTAACCTTATAAATCTAAACATTTATTTTTTGTTGTAGCATTGCCAACACACAAACCGCAGTACTATTCACACCTTTCTCCAACCACCAAAAAGAGAAATAGATCTTAATAGAGGGATATAGGGGATTATAAAATAGATAAGGGCCCTTATCTATCCTCCAGAGAAGCTTCAAAGCTTTGTGCCTAGCAAGGGGTCAGAAGGCAGACTACATGGCTTTCATGGATTTATGAACATTTCATTAGGACTAGACAATTCATAGACATTATTTCAATTACAGTAGCTGATGTATTATAATGTGTGCTTCTCTCATATCTTAGAATGTTGTTTTAATTTATGTCTGATCGTAACTCTACCATTCAAGTAGAGCTACGTTAATCTTGATATATCAAAAAATTGTATCGTACAAACCGAAACATTTATGACAGCTGTATTGTTTTATTTTTCATAGTGCTGTCAGTTTAACACGTTATTGACGGCGTAATTGGAAACCTAGTTTAAAGGCATACGTGTTCTATTGCATAATTAACGTTGTTTTGTCCTAGGAAACGTTTTTTTTTTTCACATGCTGTTGGAACAACTAGTAACGTCAGAAAAACTATAAACACCACACCAGGTCTAGGTAGACAGGAAACAAAACGACAGTCATGCTGAACACAGTTGTTTGGGCTTCTAATCAATGACTGCTCCAAGTGAAAATGTGAAATTGAACAGTGAAAATGTAAAATTGAACACTGCAGTATATGCCTATCCATCCATCCATTTTCTTCCGCTTATCCGGGGCCTGGTCACGGGGGCAGCAGACTGAGCAGGGAGGCCCAGACTTCCTTCTTCACACACACCTCCTCCAGCTCCTCCGGGGGGATTCCAAGGCGTTCCCAGGGCAGCCGGGAGAGATAGTCCCTCCAGCGTGTCCTGGGTTTTCCCCGGGGCCGCCTCCCGGTAGGATATGCCCGGAAGTGGTAAGCGCGGAAATATACGAGCTAGGATGAGGGCTAAACCCACAAGGCCGGCTCTTCCGACACTCATGCTCTCAAACGTTCACTCTCTGGAAAACAAACTAGACTTAATTTAAGTCGATCTCAGTCGATCTACACAGCATGAGGCAAGGGATTGTTGTATGTTTGTCTTCACTGAAACATGGCTAAACGACAACATCCCGGACTCCGCCATTCAGCTGCACGGCCTAACCTGCTACCGAGCGGACAGAGATTCATCACTGTCTGGAAAGACTCGCGGTGGCGGTTGTGCGTTTATGTCCAAAAAAATGTTGTAACAATGCTGCGGTAGTATCTAAAAACTGTTCACCACTGGTGGAGTTTGTGATTGTGAAGTGTCGTCCGTTCTATCTGCCGCGGGAGTTCACGGCCATTGTTATGGTCACGGCTTAAATTCCTCCGTGTGCAAACGCAAAGGACGCGTTTCGTGAACTGTGCAGCGCCATCAGCGAACAACAAACAAATAACCCTGACGGCTTTTTCAACATAGCCGGTGACTTAAACCATGCACACTTAAAGACGGTTTTGCCAAAGTTCTACCAATGTGTGAACTTTGCAACAAGGGGAAACAACACACTGGACTTTGTTTACACAACAGTTAAGAAAGCATACAAAGCCATACCCCGCCCCCACCTCGGGTACTCAGACCACATCTCTGTTATGCTAATCCTAGCATACAGCCCACTTTTCAAACTTGCCAAACCGGTCCTTAAGTAGATCAAGGTATGGCCAGAAAATGCTACCTCTGCACTGCAGGACTGTTTCCAGGACACAGACTGGAACATGTTTAAGGAGGCAGCCATCTAAAACAACCACACTGAATTACACAAATACACTTAAACTGTGACTGCTTACATCAAAAAGTGCACAAATGATGTGACAGTCACAAAGACCATCACCACACGTGCCAACCAGAAGCCATGGATGACAGCAGAGGTTCACAGGCAGCTAAAGACCAGAGATGAAGCTTTCAGATTGGGAGATAAAGCAGCCCTCAAAACAGCAAGAGCCAATCTGTCCCGCAGCATCAAAAACGCGAAACACTCGATCCGTTCCAGTTTGCATACCGTCCGAACCGCTCCACAGACGATGCATTTTCCTCAACCCTCCACCTGGCTCTTACACACCTAGAAAACAAAGACTCTTATGTAAGAATGCTGTTCATTGACTTCAGCTCAGCATTCAACACAATAATCCCACAACAGCTCAAAAACAAACTAAACGTACTGGGCCTAAACAACTTCCTCTGTAATTGGATTCTGGACTTTCTGACCGAAAGACCTCAGTCAGTCCGTGTCGGCCATAAAACCTCGAGCACTTCCACACTGAGCACAGGTGCCCCACAAGGCTGTGTGCTCAGCCCGCTGCTCTTCACGCTGCCGACCCACGACTGCAGAGCCTAGTTAAGCTCCAACCACATGATCAAGTCTCATCAGCAACAACGATGAAACGCACTATAGAGGAAGTGGCACAGCTGTCTGAATGGTGTGGTGCTAACAACCTGTCCCATAACTTGAGTAAGACAAAGGAGGTTGTGATTGACTTCAGGAGGAACTCTGCGGATCACCCTTCATTGACCATCGACAGCTCGCCTGTCAAGCGAGTCAACAGCACTAATTTCTTGGCGGTGCACATCACAGAGAACCTCACCTGGACCAACAACACCAGGTCACTCTCCAAGAATGCACATCAGCGCCTACACTTTCTCCGCCGGCTGAAAAGAGCAAGTCTCCCTCCACCCATCCTCACCACTTTCTACAGGGGCACCATTGAGAGTATGCTGACCAGCTGCACCACTGTCTGGTACGGGAACTGAACTGAAGTGAAGTGACGTATTGTCAAGTATGGTTACCCATACTCAAAATTAACCCTCTGCATTTACCCATCCAAGTGCACACACAGCAGTGATTAGTGGGCAACCGCACGCACATGCAAACAGTGAACATACACCCAGAGAAGTGGGCAGCTATTGCTCCAACACCCGGGAAGCAATTGGGGGTTCAGTGCCTTGGTCAAGTGCACCTCAGTCATGGTATCAAGGGCAGAGAGAGTGCTGTTTATTCACAATCCCCACTTCAATTCTTGCCGGATAGTCGAGAATCGAACCAGCAACTTGGAGGTTACAAGCCCGACTCCCTAACCATAGGCCCATGACGTCCTCTGCAAGCAGGACGCAAGACTATCCATCGGACAGTGAACACAGCTGCAAGGATCATCGGTGCCCCTCTGCCTCCATCTTGGACATTTTCCACACACGAAGCTCCAGCAAAGCAAATGTTATCGTAAAGGACCCCACACACAACTCCCACAGCCTTTTCCAGCCGCTACCATCACGCCAGACTTACCTCTTTGAGCACGGAGCCCGCTCGGCAGACTGCTCAAACAGATTTTACCTTCCATGGACTGTGAGAGGCCCAACTCTAATTACCCCCCCTCTCGACTCCCATACAAACACCATCGCCACCTAAACTAGTCACTTTCACTGCACACTGCACTCCGACGTTTCCCATACTGCTGTGTGTACACAATTGCACTAAAGACTCATAATATGTACAGCGAATGTATGTTTACCATGCTCCATGGATTCCTTGCAACATTAACAGACTGCATTGCACATGTAAAGCACCCCATCGGACCCCATTGTATTTTTTTTAATGTATAGGAAAACTTGTTATATTTATTTTTTACTTGATTGTTGTTTGCCTGTACTTATGTTGATTGTTGTATGCCTGTACTTATGTAGCACTGTGGCCCTGTGAGGCACAACATTTCATTCCACTGTATGCCCCCGCATATAGCGGAATGACAATAAAGCACAACTTGAACATGAACTTGAAAACCTCCCGAGGGAGGCATCTGAAACAGATGCCCGAGCCACCTCAGCTGGCTCCTCCTGACGTGGAGGAGCAGGTCACAGCTCCTCCCGTGTGACCGAGCTCCCCATCCTATCTCTAAGGGAGCGTCCGGCCACCCTGCCTAGGAAACTTAATTCGACCGCTTGTATCCGTGATCTCGTCTTTTCGGTCATTACCCAAAGTTCATGACCATAGGTGAGAGTAGGAACATAGATTGACTGGTAAATCGAGAGCTTTGCCTTCCGGCAAAGAAAGGGCAAGAAAGCCGGGTACTCTGTACCGTTATTTTAGCCCATAGGCCGACACAACAGTGAGACCAGTCCCCGGCTTAAAGCCGCAGGGACGTGACTCTCTCGTTCACTGGGGTAAACGCCAACAAGTGGCGGCTGAGCCGCAGGGCTATAAACAAGCCCACGCCAGCTCGCCGCCTCTCCATGTGGGCAACGCCAAAGAAATGTAAATACGGAACCCAAGCTGTGGATAGACGTGAGGCCAACTATATCTAGCCGGTAACGCTCGACCTCCCGCACAAGCTTGGGCTACTTCCCCACCAGTCAGGTGATATTCCATGTCCCCAGCGCTAGAGACTGTGTGCATGGCCTTGGTCGTCCAGGCACCTGCTCATGAACACCACCCAAAACACACTGCACCTGCCCCCTACGGTCCTTCCTGTGGGTGGTGGGCCTGCAGGAAGGTGGTCCCACGTTGCCTTTTCAGGCTATAGCCGGCCGGGTCCCATTGCCAAAGACCCGGCCACCAGGCTCTCGTCTACGACCACTCAGTCCAGAACTGGCTCCAGGGTGGGGCCCCGGTAACGCCACTCCGGGCGACGTAGCGGATCTCATTGGTCTTGTCATCATAGGGGTAGGTGAACCGCAATTAGTCTGGCTAGTCATCTAGAACCAGTTTGCCTTGGGAGACCCTACCAGGTGCTAATTGCCCTCCGACAACATAACTCCTAGAATCATCCGAGCACTCAAACCCCACCACCATCCATAAGGTGGCGGTTCAAGGAGGGGACTTATTATTACGCAGACTATTCATTCATGATAACTAATTAGTACATGGTTCTGTACACTGGTACTTTTAGTCTGGCCAGATACAATAACGAGGTAAAAGTACAAACTGTCAAATTCTGTCCATTTTAGGGCACTATTTCACATCTAGACACATATCTTTTGAATACACTGACTGAGTGTCACCGAATCCTGGATAACTTGTGGTTACATTCTCTTACCTGATGAAACGGACCAAATAGTTCATTTTATGAGAATATTTGTGATTCAATTTAGCTAGAGGCCTGTACTACAAATCAAGATCAACGTGCCCTGGATTTCTTTCAGTTACGCGTTTCACTAACTCTAAGAACCAAAGTCCTGCATAACCGGTGTCACAACGGTGATTAACAAATAGTTCAATCAACCCAGGTATTTCCAATATAGAAATGTGCATGTTCACACAAAAGGGGCGGTGTTTGCAACATATGTAATCGCAAACATGGACAAAATGAGCCTCATATTTCACTCAGGACGAGCAGACAATATTTTAAAAACATATCAGGAATACAGACACATAAGACAGACAAAAAGCAACAGTTGCTGCTGCCAAATAAAGGAGGAGAAGCTGTCACAAAATACTAAACGCTGTAAATTGCGTAAATTACATGACTTATTGATATCACTAATCCAGGCACAAGATGCGACCATAAATACACTTGTGCATTCCATAACGTAAAACATTTTTTGTTGTATTATTTTAGTTGCAACGCTCGCAGTGGCAAACAATTGTGCGAGCAAATAAAAAATATGTATAAAAACATGAATTAAACCGGTAAGTAGCAGTAGGCAATGAGCCTACTTGCACATATTTCGAGACCAACGAGTACAAGGCTTAATTGCCAGAGTCAGTCCTTTATGTAGGATATTGGTATACAAAGGGCCTAGAGAACAATGACATTGCTCAGGTACTCCATATCACCCACATTATACATAACAGTACTGCAGCAAAATAATCCAAAGTAATGCATACGGTCTGTGGGCCTGTGAGCACACAAATTTTATGTGTCCCATTGGCAACATACGGCTCAAGAAGCTGGCAAAGATAAGTAATTCCCTTTGCTGAGAATCTATATCTTTCATAAATATACTAATCAGGGAATTCCAAAGGATTTTGACGGTCTCTAAATGTTCTGGCTCTTATGAGCGCACCTCTCACTGTCCGCGCACCAAGCTCCACAGGATCGTTTAAGAACACTGACCCCCTCATCATCAAGAATTAATGAGAATGGGCAGTGTTTTTATACAGGTATATCTCTGATCTCCAACTTAACCTGCTACCGACCAGGTTAGGCATTCAGCATCAGTTGGCGATTGAACCCGGTAACAATTCATCCTTAGTTGTAATACCAAAAACCCTGGGTTGAACCTGAAGTTAACTTGTTAATGCCAAATCTTGATTAGTAGCACAGGCCTCAGGTAATAAGTGCCATAAATCAAAATAGCAAACATGTCACCGTATTACACATTGCACAAAATGATCATCCCTTCAGCATGAAAATCAACCAAACAGATTGTACAAAAATGTAAGTTTGATGTAGAGGAACATTACAAGCATCTCATGCAACAGATTGAGGGTTTTACCTTAAGCATCTGCACAGCATTTTTTACAATGAGAATAGGGGGAGGTTCGGGTGCTTTTGACAGGAACTCAGCAATGGTACAGGTAATAGGGGCCAACAGCTTGGTATGCAGACAGAGCTCCTGAAACAAAATTATAAGTATGTTTGTGTGTATCTGCTACAGAATGTTTCCATAAGTTGATAGCCATTAACCCTAGCATGTGTATTTTGTATCTCAGAGTGTGAGAGTGCGTTTCTGTCGCTGTTAACCTGCAACGGCATTCTTAGTAGTTGGGGGACCTGATACTCCAGCATGTTACTAAACCTGAGGCGGCTGAAGAGATGGAAGCAAATTCCTGGTCTGCAACGTCCAGCTCTGAGTAGACAGAATCATTTCATGAAATCATTAAAGCCACGGAATATTAGTGTTGGGGTATATTAGTTAAAACAACTCCACAGTATAAAAACCGCCCATCAACGCTATCAAAGAGCTAGTTCTTTGGTGGTTTAGCTGGTTACAGCAGTGTTTACATAGGTAGATGTCACATTTGCGAAAGCCCTGTTTTGCCCTGCAGTATGGGCAGATAGGGAAGAAATTCTACTGACAAATGACAACATCCATACATTAACATGAATGGATAAAAGTACCTCATGGAGTTTGTCAATGTCTCAAATGTTGGTTTGGTGCCAAAGTACTGTACATACACACACTATGTAGACAAAGGTATTGGGATATCTACACATTGCACCTACCAGAACCTTTAAGAAATCCCATTATAAATCCATAGGCATTACTATGGAGTGATTTTATTCTCCGGCATGAAAACATGCATCCATGGAACTTCGGCTTCAGCCCAAAACCACTAATAACGAGCATTGTTAAATCCATTTGATTTGAACTCAATGAAGAAAGCAAAGTTAGTACAGAAACTCTTTAATGTGTTTAGTGTCGATAGACTTGGTAGGTCTGCACAGATCCCAGATATTGTAGCTAACAACGGCTATCCTGGCTAGGTGCACTTGTCGTTTCGTGCCAGGATGTTTCTGCTTCAAATACTCCAATATGCACACTGTGCTACCATGAAAGGCAAGTTCCATCCAGAAAGTACTACACACAAAAGCAATTTCTGTATAAAGTTTTGTAAAACATTCCCACTCGGCTAGTTCGGATTTGCTGGCACCATGACATTCTCATTAGCACTGTGTTGTCTTCCAACGGATTGCATGTGGGCATTGGATAAGATTTTAGCGCTATATTGCTGCACTGGTCAAATTGCATTATTGCAGGCCCTTAAATGGGTCATAGGTCAACAGAAAAACATATTGACGAGTCATTTCATCCCTAATTATTTTCCATAGATTTGGAAAGGGATGAACAATAAGATTAATTAGGTATGATAGTCAGGTGTCCATATACTTTTGGCCTGAAGAGTACATAAGTGGATATATCACCTGCCCTTCCTCTGCAATGAACTGGCTTTGGAGATCCACACCATCTTCAGCATGGTAACGTGGTTCAGGGCATCAAAGGACTTCTGTAATTTTAAGACATATGTAGTTTGCGTGTATTTGAATGTATGTGTCATGAAGTGCTGTGGGATGAGAAACTAGTTAAGAATCCTTACCTCCTTCACTTTTCCAGAGTCAATGACAAAGACCACATCATTGACAGTAATACTGGTCTCTGCAATGTTCGTGGACAGAATCTGAGAAGGAAATGCATTATTTTATTCATAAACTTAATCTTACCCATTGCATTCAATAGGATGTGTGGATTAATAAAAGGTTTCAACATGTTCAAAGTGACACCACAAACAGAATTATGAACTTTCAAACTGTATTTACACACTATTTTGCGAACGCCAACGGGAGTGTTCTTCAGCACTTTCTTCTGGTCCGATGTCTGCATGTTAGAATGGAGGGTAAAGACCAGATACCTAGGAAAGACGCACCCATCACATTAAGTCTCTGGATTTAGTAGTTACTACTGATGTCATAAAACCAAGTACCAAGTCAGATCTCAAACTAAAAATCTATACAATAACAGAATTTCTGGAGTAACAGTAGCACTATGTACCGGGACTACCCAGTACACATGCCAAGTTGGACACGGACAAGCACTGTCTTCTCAAATAAAGTTTGCATAAGTGGCTATATGAAAACACACTAAAAGTTGCTAGGCTTGTTGCTAGATCACAATTGTGGCTAGGGAGGGTAAAAAGTTGTTAAATCTAGAGGCAAAGTTGCTAAATTGGCAACACTGGACAATCATAAAATGCCAGCACTGTGTCAAGCAGCTAATGCTACAGGGGCTCAGCTAAAAGTGGTCAACAAGAAAACTGTAAGAACCACATATGGAACTACTTTGGGTGTGAGGCAGATGACAATGACAACATTGCCAATCAGCAAATATACTTCATGTCTCATGCAATACCTGATGCTGAGGCATTTGAAAAGAGAGTGAACAACAGGGTTAACATTTTTAACATTTTTTGACGCTTTTGTAGCACAATCAGAATTTTAAGAGCCCCATGAAGCAAGTTCAATTAACTCATTCGACTTCTTACAAATTATGTTCAAGTCAAGATAGATTTTTTTAGGTCTACAAATCATCTCTAATGCTAGGTTCACACCGGACGCAAATGTGTGGCCAAATACGCAAATGTGCGGCCAAATACGCAAATGTGCATGTTGTTGGACACGTGTACATGTTTAAGTCAGACACAGTGTGTTCAGACGCGAATCTGCGTCTGAATGGGAAGGGTTTCTGACTGGCATGCTAACAGTCAGACGAAAGGAAATACACCGAGAACAAAGAAGCCCTCCTCAGATGCCAGATGAGTTCAGTATTGACACCTGGGTTGTTTTGGGGGTAACGTAAAGATAGAGTTATGACTGACGTCCCTGTGTTTTTGTCGTCTTGTTGTTGCTAGGTAATGGGGGATACAGATGTTGTTGAGAGAGTGGGTTAGCTTTATTTACTCCAGACAGGTCATCAGCTCTATTGCTTTTGTAACTCAATCACGCTGGCACAGTGTCAGAGACTCAAGTAGCCTACATTCTTTGTTTTGGTACCACTGATCAGGTCACGTCACAACACGTCGCTACCAAAACAGTCCCTGATTGGTAAGCGCCCCTGCAAATATGTAAAAGTTCAAGTTTTTCAAATTCGCACCGTGCTAGACGCAGATTCGTAAATTCGCCCCATTCTAGACACAGATTAGTGCTGCAGGACCTGTAGACACACGTTTACATTGACTTAACAAGAAAAGCCGACGCTGCAGATGCAAATTTGCATCTGGTGTGAAAGCTATATGCTGAGTTTGCCTCATGTCTACACCTACTCCATCCTCATTTTTTGCCTTTAGGCCTACATGCACTGTGGTTGTTAATGATCTGATTGTCAGATTAAAACTGATGTTCATGAAAGGTTAGACAATTCTAAAGCAGTTTCCTGAATAGTATTTTGTGTTCTGGTGTTTATCCTTTCAACTTAGCAATGTTTTGAAGATCAATGTTTCATCTGATATATTTCCGTAAGCGGGAACAGGACACCCTCAGAAGAGATAAGTACATATTGTAATAGAACAAATCAAGTATAAATAGGGGAACATGGATGGCGTTTTGATGTGAATCGAAAGGGTTGTTTGGAATGCATATGGTTACCCCTTTCATACCTTTGAGAATGATCTACGAATCGTTTATCGTCATAGAGGATGCGGTTCCTCAGTCCAACAATCTCATCATATCCAGGAAGGAAGATTAAAACAGCACCTGAATTGGAATGGCCCGTTGTCAACATGAAGTCATAACAAAGAGGCGGCACAGTCATTTAAATTACTAGTCATCATTTTAAACCAGAATTTGTTCAAAACTACAAGGAAAAACAAAACAGTTTCAGAATTTGAAGACATCTAGACAACTACAAGACAACTACATCTAATAATTGCACAGGAATGAAACATTTCATCATCGCATATCACTATGCATGACAGTCAGGTTTTCGCACGCTGTCAGGTCACCATTGTCAGAGGTGGTGCAGATGTTGTGAAGTAGGTGCATGATGATGTCCAGGTCCACCCTCTCATCATCAAAACTGTGGTGGTAGACCTTAAGCAGCTCCTGGTCCTCTGTGCTAAGATCATTGCTGGCTGACTGCACCAGAGATAACTCGTCCAGCTTCCCTGACTCCAGGGAGGATCTAGAGGTAAAGGAGGGGTAAACCAGGAAACATGAGAGATTAATGGACTATTAAAGATGTGCTTCTAGTCCTCAACGAAATGCATGTGTGCTAAGTGTGATAGACAACCACATATGCGTAAGGATTAAGATTACACCTTAATGATCTAAAATAAGAGGTGCCACTGATTGTGTACATCTTTACAGAAGGTCATCATCCTTACTCAGAGTCGTATGTAATGTCACAAAGACTTATCTTACTGGTAGGATTCAAGTAGATCCACAGCCTCAGCCTGATCGAAATGCTTGGCCCAGTCCAGTGCAGTCCTGAAATAAAAACAGTTCATCTGGTTTAATTCATGCAACATTAAACCATTAACATACCAACAGGTTAAAGTAATCTATAAGACACTTACCAGCCATTGGAGGAC
The DNA here is from genome assembly GCA_036571765.1 of Plecoglossus altivelis. Taxonomy (NCBI): domain Eukaryota; kingdom Metazoa; phylum Chordata; class Actinopteri; order Osmeriformes; family Plecoglossidae; genus Plecoglossus; species Plecoglossus altivelis. Next base: position 36,805 of record BROE01000012.1, read on the forward strand.
TTGAGGTTTATGCTGGCTCCCATACTGAGCAGCTGCTCAACATGACTGACGAAGCCTCGGCTCGCCGCTACCATAAGGGGAGTGGCGCTTTTCTCGCTGTGCATGTAGTCCACTAGGATGGAGAGCAGGTGTTTGTGTAAAGATAAAAACTGCGGTGCCCAAAATCCCATTACAATTTAAGTTATTTACCAATAAACATCATCATCTTAATAAAACAAGAAAACTGTCAGGAGCTTTGGATGAAATGAAAACAGACTGATCATTGTGACCGTACCACTGACGTTCTCACTGAGGATGAGGTTGAACAACTGAACAAAGGCGTCTGCATCCTGGTTCAGAAAGATGTCCGAGATGCAGGCATCCATCTCCTTCAGCAGCCAGGGGTCCAAAGACCCTGTGTCTTTCTCATTCTGACAAAGTTTTCCAAAGATGTTACATTACATTACATTATATTACATTATTTAGGGTGTGGTAGCTTTAACACAGTAACAAATTCATGTTGTCATCTGTGCTATAGTCATGTGTGCTGGTGAGGAAAATACGTAATCCTGCATTTTTCTTAAAAAGGTAAATTACTGTTGCCTGTCATCTGATCTTTGAAGACTGTGCTGCCAATCCACCACTTATGAAGAAAAACTTGGACGTGCCAAGTGCATCCTGGTCACAGAGTCATCTCAAGCTTACATGTTGGTGGAAGACTACGTCCCCTCCATCATCCAGAAGGTCGTTCTCATGGAGGAGACAAGATGACCCAGCACTCCTCTCCCTATGGTACTCCTTATGGGGCCCCCTTCCTCGGACATTACACCACTCTGTCAGAGATGTCTGCTGTTTTTTTTCTGAGACACCCGCAAAGGTCAAACAGATGACATACAGATGTACAAAAGCAAGAAGTGTCAATAAATGGAGACATGACATTTAACCTGTTCACAATCCTATCAAATTCAACAAAAACGCCTTTAACATGGCATAACCCCCAGCAATTGAAAGCTGTTCTTAAACAATTTGGACAATGTTGAACGATCATAGATCCATTCAGGATGTAACATTAAAATAACATACTTAAGACTTAACTACACATGGAGAGGTCACACAGAGGCTACTAAAGTACATCTTTGTTAAATGTATGAATCTCACAGGTGTCAGAAAACTCCCTAGCAGGATGGGGAGGTCAAAGGAAAGTCATCAGACATACCTCTCTTTGTGGTTCAGCTTTCGATAAAAGAAGATGTTGGGGGATAAGCAAGTGTGCAGAAGGTTTGCAGAATGACAGGATGCTGCATCGTAGGAACCTATGTATGTATGTGTGTGTGTGTGTGTGTGTGCATGCGTGCTTATGTATGTATGTACTGTATGTCTCCATCGTAAGTACACAGGGGTAATAAATCTTACAGAAACAGAATACCGACTATACATCACAAATGTTAAGTTATATAGCCCTGTCGGACAAATCTAATATTGCTGCTAGATGGGCCTTTGAATATGATTATCAACCTGAACAAGAGCATGTAAAGAAACATTTGCTTTTCTATTTTTATTTTTGTATTAGCTGTAGATTACCCTCAAGTGAGTAACTAAAATTTGATTGCTGTTTTTGTCAACCTTTTGTATATAAAAAAAAGAAGTTAAAAACACTTTGATTCAAGAGTTCTTGAAAAAGCCAGAGCTCTCTCCTAGATCTAAAATTGTCTCCAGAGACTCAGCGCACCTACTAAAATCTAGAATCTGACCGATAGTCAAACCTCAGACTCAGGAGTGATTCAGTGGTGTGGATTTTGTCCCAGTGGTGGAACACTGGACCAGCTCACTACTCTCAAATGAGTGTGAAGTGGCTGGGATGAGAATTATCATCTCTAAATCCAAGACCTTGGTTCTCGACTAGGCCAATAGGTACATTGTAATATGATATTGTACTTATTTTGTAACATCTTATTGTAACATCCATCGTTACGTCTTCTCTTGTTTTAACTTCCTAGATATTCGATAAACCAACAATGTCGGAGGAAAACCCCTCCAGTGGATTGGTTGGGGGAAGAGTTATCGGACACCGATGCTCAGTATTATTCATGAATCTATTGTAACTGGTCAAGTCTGAGAATTTTAAACAAGCAATTACTAGGCCCCTACTTAAACCAAACCTGGATACTGGATCTCTTAGCAACTACATTCCCATTTCTAATCTACCATTTCTCTCAAAAATTCTAGAAAAGGTTGTGGCACAAAAGCTCACTGAACACTTTACCTCAAATTAGTTATATGAACCTATCCAGTCTGGATTTCACGTTCACTGCAACTGTGTTAGCCAAGGTAGTCAATGATGTTATTAGCATCTGGCACAGGCCCTATCTCTGGCACGGTTTGCCTTAATCTGAGTGCGGCATTTGACAATGCAGATCATTAAATTCTCCTGGAATGTATGGGAAATTAGGTTGGAATTTCCAGTCCTTCACTCCAGTGGTTGAGATCGTATTTACCCGAAAGATCACAATTTGTCCAGTATGATGGCTGCTCATCCAGGAGCTCCCCAGTAAAATATGGAGTACCACAGTGTTCTGTCCTAGGCTCTCTGTTTTCTCTCTTGCTGCCTTTGGGAAATATAAGTTTGGGTCTTGATTTTCACTTTTATGCAGATGACACCCAGTTTTACCTGTCCCTTAGGCCTGGCGAACTATCTCAAGCTATGAAAAAATGTGTTTCTTGGATTTAGATGACAGCAAATTTTCTTCTGAATTCAGATAAAACTGGTGCAAATCTTTGGACCAAAAAATACAGGAGCAATTCATCTAATCTGTCCTTAAACCTAAACAGCTTCCAAGTTTCTCAAAGACAGGATCCACACCTACTGACTAAAGAAGCTCATTGCACTCCACGAGCTCCTATCAGCACAAATTAACCACCCTGGGACGCACCCTGACTGTCTTACCAAAAGGGCAATTCTGATGGATCCCGCAAAGGGTACAGTCCCATCCAACTATCGGCCAATAACCTGTCTCTTTACAACATGGAAACTCATATCAGGCATCATCGTGGCTAAGATAAGTGGGCCATGGATCAATACATGAGCAAAGCACAAAAGGGCATCAGTAAAGAGACCAGAGGAGCAAACTCCAACTCCTGGTTGACAGAACAGTCACTTAAGACTGGAGAACCCGACTGTAATGATACGGAAGCAGGAACTGCCAGAAAATTTAAAAAAATCTGTAAAGTTGTCTTTATCAGGGCTAGAACCTAAATCTCTTGGACACAGAGCTAGTGTTCTTCCTGAATGAGTCAATTCCAGGCTGAACGATTTTAGACCCAAGTGGAGAGGAATAATCTCAAGGAGACGAGAGGTATGAATTCCAAGTAGCTTTACTTGTAGAATATCAAAAAGAAAAAAAGGAACAAAGTACAAACAAAACCAGAAGCAGAGCTTCCAATATTCACCCCACAAAAAAACAAAACAAAACAAGCACAATGGTTTATGAAGACTTACGGCTCGCAACAGTATACCCAGGTAGGTTGGCTCAAGACTGAACAAAAAACAATGGCTAAATGCAAACTTAAATAGGGCCCTACACAGGTGAGTATCATCAACCATGATTGCTTAGCATAACAGAGTTCTTGCCAATAGTTGCCCCTTGGCAACTGGGAGGATTGCAGGCAAAAGTCTTACACCGACACACCAACCTGTGCTCTGCCTGGATTGATTACAGGAAAGCATATGACTTAATGCCACATGCATGGATCATTGAATGCTTGGAGATGTACAATATCAACAAATCTCTTGGACACAGAGCTAGTGTTCTTCCTGAAAGAGCAAATTCCAGGCTGAAGAATTTTAGACCCAAGTGGAGAGGAATAATCTCAAAGAGACGAGAGGTATGAATTCCAAGTAGCTTTACTCATTGCAAACTCGATGAGGCTGTGGAAAAAACCTTGAGATAAATGGCAAGCCACTTGCACAGGCATCTGTCAAATGTGGCATATACCAAAGAGATGCTCTGTCCCCACAGCTTCGGCATAGGTCTGAACCCCCTTAGCCAAATAATAAACAAGACCGGCTATGGATACTGACTCAGGAATGGGGCCACCATCAGTCACCTCCTCTACATGGAAGACATCAAGCTATATGCCAAGAGCAAGCAGGGCAGATGGTATGCTCAGTGGATGTGTCAGGAAATGGGGTACAGAGGAAGAGGTCCTGGAGGAGGGACCATCATGGGAGGACAAACCCCTACATGAGATGTATCACTGGAACTACAGTCAGGTCCATAAATATTGGGACATCAACAAAATTCGAATCTTTTTGGCTCTATACACCACCACAATGAATTTAAAATGAAACGAACAAGATGTGCTTTAACTGCAGACTTTCAGCGTTAATTTAAGGGTATTTACATCCAAATTAGGTGATCAGTGTATGAAGTAAAACAATAGTTTGTATATGTGCCTCCCACTTCTTCAGCAACCAAAAGTATGGGACAATTGGCTGCTCAGATGTTCCACGGCCAGGTGTGTTTTATTCCCTTATTATCCCATATACAACGATGAGAGTTCATTTCAAGTGCGCTATTTGCATTTGGAAGTTGTTGCCCTCAAATCTCAATAAGAGTTCAAAAGAGGTGTCACTATCAGTGAAGCAAGGGTTAGGCTGAAAACAAAACAAACCCATCAGAGATAGCAAAAACCTTAGGTGTGGCCAAATCAACTGTTTGGAACATCCTTTTAAAAAAAGAACGCACCGGTGAGCTCAGTAACACCAAAAGACCATGGAAAACAACTGTGGTGGATGACCAAAGAACTCTTTCCTGGTGAAGGAAACACCAACAACAGTTGGCCAGATCAAGAACACTCTCCAGGAGGTAGGTGTATGTGTGTCAAAGTCAACAATCAAGAGAAGACTTCACCAGAGTAAATACAGAGGGTTCACCACAAGATATAAACCACTGGTGAGCCTCAAAAACAGGAAGACCGGATTAGAGTTTGCCAAACAACATCTAAAAAAGCCTTCACAGTTCTGGAACAACATCCTATGGACAGATGAGACCAAGATCAACTTGTACCAGAGTGATGGGAAGAGAAGAGTATGGAGAAGGAAAGGAACTGCCTATGATCCAAAGCATGCCACCTCATCAGTAAAGCACGGCGGTGGTAATGTCATGGCGTGGGCATGTATAGCTGTCAATGGAACTGGTTCTCTCTATATATATATATATAGATATATCCATATATATCTATATCTAGATCTATATATATATCTAGATATAGATATATCTATCTATAGATAGATAGATAGATAGATAGATATATTTACATATAGAGAAGAGTTTGTCTTCATCGTCCCGTCCACCCCCTTCCTCATCCCCTGCTGGTGATGCTGTGTCGATCACGGACCCCAGCCCTGTGGCTGTTTAAACGGAATTTGTGCTACCTCTGACCCATGCACTGGATTTTGATATTTCAATGACCAATTAACACTTTCTTGCTGTATGATATTGTTTTGCCAATGTTCTGCACCTCTTTTTCACCAACCGTCTCTGGAGGAGAGGATCCCTCACAGAATTGCCATGGTTTCTTCCTTTTTTTCTCCTCTATTGAGTTTTTCTTGGAATTTGTCCTTGTTTTCCTTGAGGAGTTAGGGTCAGGGGTTGGTTGAGGGGCATTTCTATGGGTGTATGTGAAGTCGTCTGAGACTGCTCTCACTATGCTTAGTTAATTGCATCGCAAATGATTTTGTTATTTGCACTAGTTATTTCACGGTAGCCTACTGCACTCTGTTAGACTATAAAAAAGACACCTGCAAAATATTCATTTTGCAACGTGCCAGGCTCTCCAATCAACATGTTGTAAATGTGAACATGCAGCTGGCAGCAATTATACCATAACATGAGAAACATAGCATTGCATTCACTTTTCATGATGATTTTCAACACAAGAAAATACTGGGTAATGAAACATGTCTGGGAAAAGCGAAAAAGCAGGGTCCTGGAATTTGAAGGTAGTATTTCTATTGTTTCAGCCAAAAACAGATAGTTGTTGGTAGTTACCCCTCTGCATTTCTTTCTTGTATTTCATCATGTCTTTGTTTACATAGCCGGTTGTTCTCAAGATGTCTTCCAGGAAGAGTTCCTTGACTTCGAATGGCCGTCCTTTGACTTGAAAAAAAAACAAGAGCCCCCCACCAATCTTTTAACACTGTATACTTTAAATGAACACATGTTTAAAGTTCATTATTATTGTATTTACTATATGTTTTATCATACATTATATCAATGGAGTTAATAGAGCATTGATGAAGTCTGACATACTGTGGATGACGGGGCAGGAGCCAAAGTATCGGAGGAAAAGGTCCACATCCAGGGCAGCACTAGAAAGGATGAGCTTCAGAGTGGGCATTTTCTGTAGCATGTCCCTCATCTTGGTCAACAAAAAGTCACTTAGGCCGTCCCGCTCGTGAACCTCATCCTGAGTAGGTAGAGAACAACAAAAATATCAGCAATAACTTTGAAGGAATGTTTTCATCATTTTGTTGTGTCTTGATACAATTACCAACTTTCCATCTGAAGAAACATATATGAAAGACCAGATTTCAATTATGTCTGAGAGGCAAGCCTGCAGACTCTTCATTCTTTCGAGTGGCCCTTTTTGGCTTAAACACCCACCACAATTACGTGTGTGACTGTGGTAAGTGTGGCATCTCCAGCCATCAGGGTCCTCAGCAGGACCCCACTGGTACAAAAGGTCAGCAATGTCTTGGGAGAAACCCTGAGAGTAAAACATAGAGGTCCCTTATCAAGGAGCTAAGCATAAGTACATTAATGTAATTAATTGTCAAGCAGATAAGATATTGCTTGTTTTATTTAGCTTCTACTTAATTCATCTTCATCTTCATGCAGACTGTGATATATTTATTTTTAAATTTATGCTATGAAAATGTTGCTTGGTAGATCACACACTGTCCTGATGACACTACACTATTCGGTACATGTGACAAATAAACCATTCTGACTAGGAAACTGTAGACAGTTATATCTCTTATTTACAATCTTATGTCAAATCAACTTGAATCTTCTAAGTAAATGCCTTCTTTGGTAAACCAATAATTGATTGCAGATGACATGGTGACATTCTTTATCATTACCTGCTTTCAAGACGGATCTGGTAGCCAATGGTTTGACCGATGCTTTCTCCTCTCTCTGCTGCCACCCTCTCTGCTACAGCAATGGCTGCAAGACGCCTGGGCTGGGTGCAGAATATCCGACAGGGGATTGCATTTTTACTGCAGTCATCCAGAAGGAACTGTGGAATCTTGAACAAACACAGCCACATTCAATCAGGTTAGAGCTAACAATGGAATTCTTTTCACTGACTCATCTGTGAAGAATCAATCTAGAACAATATGCAAAAACTATAGCGTGGTTTAAGTTCTTAAATACAGCAACATGTACATCTTATGAATAACAGACTATCACTAAATTTGACTAAATCCCAAACAATGTTTCAAGTCTGTAAGAATACCTTCCCTTTTCTGTTATTTGCGTATCTGAAGTTACTAGACCGGTTATGAGCAAAAAACAAGTTATTACTACTAAAGAAGAAAGCCTTAACAGAGAATCTGAACAGACCCAAGAATCTAAAGAAAACCCAGTTAAACATCTATTGCCTGCCTCCTCACCTGGGTGGTTTTCCCAGACCCTGTCTCACCAACCACCAAGACCACACGGTTGTCTTTAATGATCTGGACGATCTCTTCCTGGCACTCATACACGGGTAGTGAGCAACGGAAGAAGTCCAGCTCAGAACGCGCCCTTTTTTGGGGTATTTGGGGGATGCCATTGTTGAGGCGTCCGCTTGTCCTGTTTTTGTCACGACTGTTCTCTGAGGAAAGTTGCAATAAAAAGCCTTTCACATTTTTTATTTTCTTCATAAATAGAAGAAGCCAACCCCAAAGCCCTTGTAGCAACCCTCTAGTAGGGCAAATATCCACAATCTTACCCGTCTCCATGGCCATCGACAAGCTCCTCTCTGTGCGAGGCAGCAGGTCAATGCGCTCTTTATTGGTGATGGGAAACCTCTGCAAGAGGCTATGCACCACATGCTTTGAATTGTGAGAAAAGTTAAAAGTCATGATGGAATGGGCTGTTTCTGTGCCCTCCTTTTTCCTAATAGTGAGGGTCCTGCTAGATCCTTTCCTAAAGGGGCATAAGATAAGTCAAGAAAAAGTTACTCATCAGTAGGTGCTAACTTAGAGATACTTTTACAATTGGGCAGCAAAAATGTAGGCTAATACAGTTGTAGAACTTTCTGTTCACGCTAAAGTGAAACTCATTTGGCAGAGTAATAAACCATCTTTTTTCTTGTACATGCACTGTTGTTACATCACCTGTAGCAACATGACAAAAATGTACTTATAACCAAAATAATAGCTTATTCAGAAAACACTTCATCAAACATAGGTAAAGTGGAAACCATACCCTCGGCTTTTAGAGACATATCCCAAGGATTGGGCCATGCGATGAATAAAAGCTCGTTCCGTGCTGGACAACGATGAAGGAAACTCCATTTCTGCGAAATGTATTGATCATATGGTGTGCCGTATAAACTACCTTTGCACTACTTTATAAGGTGTATGAAAACATGTTCTTACCATTTTGGTCACTGTATTGAAACCTCTCCAAAGAAAAACTGACAGCGATCTTAATTTCTTCATCAATACGAATGTCTTTCAACCCTTTGCCCCTGCCTGATGCCCCAGCTTGTTTGGTCTGACACTTAGCTAGTTTGGGGGAGGCAGTACGTGGACGAGACATGGCACTCTACGAGACAAAAGTATTATTATTACAGGGACCAATTTCATAAGTGACCGGTAGATTTCAACAAGCATCAAGCCAACTAATTCAATAGCAAACCATGACAGCACAGCTAACTAGCTGCGAACCATAACAAATTCACTGTCGTTGTTTAGCTGCCTATGCTAGCTATGTGACAGCCACACTAACATTAGCATCTCACTGACGAAATAACTCTTCTATGTAGCTAGGTGAACATGTACCTAGCTAACCAGCCAAATACTATTCCAACAAGCTAAATACTATACCAGCAAGCTAAAATCCTTGTTATTGGCCATTTGAACCAAATCCGACAGTGTACTTTAGCTGGCGACATTTATAGCTCGCCAAAGTTAGCAAAGACCAACAACAATATGTCAGAATAATTCATCCTTTGACAGTAAATCGTCTACTTTGTTTGGTATATAACAGTCAATGACAAAACATCTTAATTTACAAGCCTTAGGTAGGTGCGCGAATACACGAAGGACACCTCGGGAATATCACTCTCCTCTCGCAAACGCAGACTGCAGTGCAATGCAGGAGTGGAATATCTTGCGTCAAATTACAAATAACACGTCATTGGCGACGTTCAACGCTTCCAATACCACAAACTGGTTGGACGTTTTGGCGGTCTTCTCAACGGAACCAGATCAGAAACACCCACCCTCTCCTTGAGGCAAAGGCCCCGGTGGATGTAGGTCGTATTGCATATGCGGTTAAGTAGTCGGCTGGTCTGGTCGTTTTTATTCTATTTACTCAGGTCAACATATCCTAAACAATCTCCAAAAATATTTTAAAATTCAATGAATTTCCTCCGATTCTCGAACCTTTCTATCTTTACCTCCTACGCCAGGGGTCGGGAACCTATGGCTCGCGAGCCAGGTGTGGCTCTTTTGATGATTGCATCTGGCTCGCAGATAAAACAAGATATTCTCACTTGTATACAAAGCGGCACTTCGACACGCGCCATGCTACCTTTGCATCAAAATACCCAGCGGGAGACAGCAGAAAGAAAGCGTGCCAAGAGCTACTGAGCAGGGTACAAGCTAGCCAGCAGCAACTCCACGTATGGACCCGGCAAGGTGACTATAATTCCGCTAGCTTTGCTGGATCTTTAGCAATAGTGAGGAGCGGAAAACCATTCACAGATGGCGAGTATGCTAAAACGCTCGTGCTGAATGTAGCCGAAGAACCTTTTGATGATACTGACATTTAGTTGAATTCACTTTTAAAAGATATTCCAGGGTTTTTCGATCAAGATGGTCATGTTTGCAATCAAGATGGTTTATTTATTTATAATTGATTGTTGTATGCCTGTACTGTTGTATGCCTGTACTTATGTAGCACTGTGGCTCTGTGAGGCATGACATTTCGTTCCACTGTATAACCCTGCATTTAGCGGAATGACAATAAAGCACAACTTGAACTTGAACTTGAAACAGTGGCATGAGTTTCTCTTTGCACACAATGATTTATCAATGCCACTACAACAGAAAAAGGGAGGGGGGCGTCGTTTAAACTACCATAGATATACAAAAATGAAAATGGTCTATGTTGGTTTACATTATCTCACTTTTGGTGGGAGTCACAAGTTTGAGACTGCTCCTCACACAATTCCTCATTCTCTTGAGACATCTAGTTTTCTGGCACCTATGATCGATCACAGATGACAGAGGAATCATCTTCTGACAGTTGTCTGTGTCCCCACACTGAGCATCTTGGGCTTCAGGTTCGCCTGCACAGCTGTGACAGAGGCAGGAAACATACCCAAACATATGACGATTCTTGAAAATTGAAATGGCTTTGCTTTGTTCAATTCAATTTATTTTTGTAATGCCCAAAATAACAACAACAGTTTCCTCGAAAGGGCGACAAAGATTCCATCATTGGTCAATAAACAGAAAAGCAAGTTAAACAATGTCCATATGATTTTAGCAAATGGACAACTGTCCCAGAACATCCCCTGTCCTTAGACCCTCCTTCTCCGCGAGGAAAAACTACAAAAAGCCTTTGGGAAAAGTAGAAACCTCGAGGAGAACCACAGTGAAGGAGAGATCCTACTCCCACGGACGGACAGGCTGTAGATTGTCCAGGACTGCTGACGCGCATCCATCTGCCGATGGACTGTAGAGAAAGAACCACTCAGGAGGAAGGAGGGGTTCATCTAGATCGTCTAGTGTGAGGAGAGTTCAGCTATTCAGAGAAGTGGATATGAGGAGAGCAGCTCGTCTGTTGTAGGAAGCATTCCTCCGACAGTTGAGGAGCACCCGGGTCCACAGATCAGGACATGAGATGAGGCGGGGCATCTGGGGTGAAGTCATCGCCAGGGAAGCATTCAGGACAGAGCTCACCTCAGGGGGAGCGAAACTTGTGAATAGCGATGAACAGACTATAGTGAACTAAGATGCCATACTTCCCCTAGCAGAGTCACTCCTAGGTCAGTATGGCCGAAAACTTTATATTTTTATGTCTGTTCCTAACAAGCCTGTCCATGATCTATTTTGAAGAGAAATGCTTTAAGCCTGGTCTTAAATATTACGCAGATGAATGTAGGCTGTTTTGCAGGCTTGGTTTATATGTGCTGTAAATGATAGTTCTTGGTCTAATAAGACGCCAAGGTTTCTTACAGTAGAATTAGAGGCAACTCTGATAGTGTCCAGTGACACCATCTGGTCGGATAAAGAGTCTCGCAGACGTTTAGGGCCTAGAACAATGACCTCGGTTTTTTCAGGGTTAAGAAGTAGATAGTTAAGTGCCATCCAGATTTTTATATCCTTCACGCAGGCACTAAGTATGTCTAACTGATCGGTCTGATCAGGTCTCATTGATAAATACAGCTGTGTGTCATCCGCATAGCAATGGAAGTTAATGCCATGCTTTCTGATAATGTTACCTGAAGGCAGCATATAGAGCGTAAACGGAATTGGACCGAGTACTGAACCCTGTGGGACACCATAGGTTACTTTAGAACAAGGGGAAGAGCTCTGGTTTACATTAACAAACTGGTACCTATCTGATAAATAGGATTTAAACCAACTGAGGACTTCCAACCACTGCAGTACAATTTTGTGGTCGATGATGTCAAACACTGCACTGAGGTCCAACAGAACCAGGATAGAGACCATTCCATTGTCAACAGCTAATAATAAATCGTTTGTGACTTTAACTAATGCAGTGTCAGTGCTGTGATAGGCTCTAAACCCAGACTTTAAAATTCCAAATAAATGATTGTCCTGAACGTGGTGACAAAGCTGTTTAACTACAACTCTTTCAAGGATTTTGGAGACTAAGGGAAGATTTGAAATAGGTCTATAATTGGCCAGCAGGTCAGGGTCAAGACCTGTTGTTGTAGCCTATTAATTTCATCAACGTGTTTGGAAATGTTCCGCACACATAGAATTTGGTATTGTATGTTTTAGACAGCATATCAAGCATTCAAACAGGTTTATCCCAGAAATACCTAAGATTTACTGAGACCTTCTAAGGGGCCTACAATTACACGGTGTCCCTGCAATAGAAAAAGTATCATTCTCAAAGATGTTTATAATATTCCTTGGCCTAGAACAATTAATGCTGTTTTTTTACTTCTGTAAAACAAGCCTTTTGGCCAAAGACAGTAATGCTTCAGTTCCCGTTTGCTGACAAATTTGACTGTTTAATCTGGTTGTTTTGCTCATAAGTTCTTCTACTTGGTGTCGAATTATGTTTTAAATAATAATCATCTGTATTAAGTTCTGCGAACCTTTTCCTTTTTCACTTTTTTGTTTATTAAAGTGTTCCTCTTTTGATAGACATGAAGAACCATTGAACATATTGTTCAACTGTCTGGAATACAATATGAAAGAATCTCTGAGATCATGTCATTTTCAGAAAGCCCTTTACTCCAGACATCATTTATGGTACTGTTTTAGAACTGCTCCTCCTTGCTTGCAAGAATAAACGGATAGACATTATTTTGACCTCTGACCTTTATTGAAATAAATAACACTAAAAACTACAAACTTGACATCACAAACAGGCTTCCACAAGTGATTTGGAGCGATGCTGACAGGGACTGATCCAAAACCTCAAAAGAGGGGAGGACCGGCCGTATCCCCCCCTCAATCATCACCGATGGAATTTTCACCTCAAAAGCCCATCAAAAGATGAGACCGTTAGGAGTATTTTGAATAAATTGTTGAATTTTAAATACATAACAGGCTTGACACTGGGCATCTTAGTCACTTTACTGGTTGTGGAAATATGAACTTGGCTCATCATTGAGAAAAAAAATCATTTACTGGTTGTGGAAAGAACAAGCCAGGGTTTTCTTTGAGAAGAATTCCTTTAATCTTGTTGTATTAAAAACGAACCAGACTTCAGACACATCCGTTTTGAATTTTAGTGCACTGTCCATTAAAGAAAATGGTAAAGGGTAATAGTAAAAAGGCTGGGCTGGTTGAAAGTCCTATAGTGGACCACATGAGGAAAAGAGCCTGGACTGTTGCTGTCTTGTTGCAATTCTTCTCGAATGCTAAGACACATTTCTTGGAACAGTCCATGTTCTAACAACTGTAAGCACAATACAACATTTTCAAACTAAAGTTCCAAAAACGTCTGGCATAATCAGATACTTGCACCACAGCCATTTAACCTGTGCTTAAAAAAAAAAAATGAACGATTCTTTCAGATTATAAACACAGCAAATCAGTATTTAAACAACATCAGAATCGGTTTTATTCGCCATGCAAGATATACAAGCACAAAATGTACTGTGGCAGGGAAGTGCAAACAGAACATGTATTAAGCATAATGCAGGTAGATGAAAATGTAATAAAAATCTATTATAAAATACAAATAAGATTGAAAAGTGGACACCAGCTGTACAGATGGGGTTAATATAAGTATAGTAAGGGGGTATATATAGTGCAGGGGGAAGGGAAGGTATATACACAGTAGTGCAAAATCACAGTGGTAGTTTTAAGTTGTCATGTCATGTGCTAAAATGGCTTTTGCAGTAGGAGGATCCCGGAGCGGGGGTGTTGGTAGTTTGTGGCAATGTCATACTGTGTCCTTGGCCCTGTTGAAGAAGGCAATAACATAGGGGTAGAAGCTGTTCCTGTGGCAAGAGGTTTTGGGCCTATGGACCACAGCTTCCTGCCAGAGGGGAGCAGCTGAAGCAAAGACTGTCCAGGGTGGGGGGGAGTCGGCCACAATCTTCCTCACTCGCCTCAAGGACCTCGAGGTGTGCAGGTCCTCGGGGTATGGCAGGTTGCAGCCTATCACCTTCTCGGCAGCATGGATGATGCGCTGCAGTCTGCTCTTGTCCTTGGTAGTGGCAGCAGGGTACCAGACTGATGGAGGTGGTGAGGATGGACTCAATAATGGCCGCATAGAATTGCACCATCATTGTCTTTGGCAGGTTGAATTTCTTCAGCTGCCGCTGGAAGTATATCCTCTGCTGGGCTTTTATTCTGGGCTTCAACCAGTGGGGCGATGTTCAGCTCCCAGTTGTAGTCCTGGGAGTGTGTGGTGCCCAGGAAACGGAGGGACTCCACAGTGTTGACCTGGTAGTCGCACAGGGTGATGGGGGAGAGTGGGGCGGGGTCCTTTCTGAAGTCCACAACCATCTCCACTGTCTTCAGAGCATTTAGGTCGAGGTTGTTCTGGCTACACCAGGTCACTAGGTTGTCAGCTTCCCTCCTGTAGTCAGACTCATCCCCACAGGAGATGAGCCCGATCGGAGTGGTGTCGTCTGTGAACTTCAGGAGCTTGACAGACGGGTGACAGGAGGTGCAGCTGTTGGTGTACAGGGAGAAGAGCACAGGGGAAAGGACTCAGCCTTGAGGAGCTCTAGTGTCGATTGACCTGGAGTCAGAGACATGCATTCCCATCTTGACGCACTGCTTCCTGTCAGACATGAAGTCTGTGATCCACCTGCAGGTGGGGTCAGGCACGTTCAGCTGGGAGAGCTTGTCCTGAAGCAGAGCTGAAGTCCACAAACAGGATCCAGGCATAGGTGTTTGGGGAGTCCAGATGCTGATGGGTGAAGTGTAGGGCTATATTAGCTGTGTCATCCACAGACCCGTTGGATCTGTAGGTGAACTGCAGGGGGTCCAGGAGGGGTCCGTGATGTTTTTGAGGTGTGCCAGCACCAAGCGCTCAAAGGACTTCATTACGACAGATGTCAGTGCGACGGGTCTGTAGTCATTCAGTCCTGTTGGTCTGGACTTCTTGGGCACAGAGATGATGGTTTAGGATTTGAGGCAGGCTGGCACGTGACATGTCTCCAGGGAGGTGTTGAAGATGTTGGCAAACACTGGGGACAGCTGGTCCGCACAGTACTTCAGCGTGGCAGGGGAGATAGTGTCAGGTCCAGCTGCTTTGTGGGGGTTCTGTTTCTTGAACAGTTTGTTGACTTCCCTCTCTTGAATAGAGTCAGCATTGTGTAGGTGTTGATGGTTGATGTGGTTGGGGGTGGGGAGGTGTCTGCGGTGGCATGGGGGGTGTTAAAGGACTGTCCGATTGTCTTTCAAATCTGCAGTAGAACTCATTCAGGTGTGAGTCGTTAGTGGTGGGTGTGGCTCTGGGCTTGTATTTTGTAATCTGCCTGAGCCCCCTCCAGACAGAAGTAGAGTCGTTCGCAAAGAATTGGTCTTTCAGTTTCTCTGAGTACCGTCGTTTAGCGTTCCTTACTGCCCTGCTAAATAATGTTTTAGACTCCTTGAATCTGTAAATTCCTCCCCTTTCTTGGACGTCAGACTTCTGCGTTTAGCTGTAAACCAGGGTTTGTCATTCTTGTAGGTCACCCTGATTCGTATTGGTGTGCAGAAGTCCTCACAGACGCTGATGTATGATGTTACAGCCTCAGTGAGCTCATCCAGGCCATTTGTGGCTGCAGCAAACACTTCCCAGTCAGTGCAGTCCAAGTTAGCCCTGAGATCCTCCACAGCCTCACTGGATCACTGTTTGTGTGTCCTCACTGCAGGTTTGCAGAGTTTAAGTTTCTGCCTATATGCAGGAATCAGGTAGATCATGGCGTGGTCGGAGTGTCCCAGTGCTGCACAAGATACAGCATGATAAGCTTCACTGGCTGTGGTGTAGCAGTGATATACGGTATTTCCCTCACGGGTGGGGCAGTTGATGAATTTTCTGTATTTGAGGAGTTCCAGGCTGAGGTTGCCTTTGTTGAAGTCCCCAAGGATGATGATTAGTGAATCCAGGTGAGTTTGCTCCACTTTCAGAATCTAGTCTCTTTCAGGTGCGGGCCCAGTGTCAGGTAAACTCCGACAAGAATGAAGGATACGAACTCCCGGGGCGAGTAAAAGGGTTTGCAGTTTATAAAAATGATTCCAGGTCGGGGGAACAATGCCTCATAGTCACCGGCACATCCACACATGAGCAGCGGCTGATATAAAAACAAATGCCTCCACCCTTCTTTTTTCCCCAGACAGGGCTGCGTCTCGGTCCGCCCTTAGCAGCTGAAATCTGGACATGTCAAGCATATTGTCCATGATCTTGTCACACAGCCATGTTTTGGTGAAGCACGTGGCCTAGGAAAAGAGAAAGTCCTTGTTTTTCGCCATAGTTTGCTGGAGTTTGTCCATTTTATTGTGAAGTGAGCGCACGTTAGAGAGGAAAAGACTAGGCAGCAATGGCCGGCTACCTCGCCTCCATTGGACAAGCGAGCCCGCACATTTCCCTCTCCTTCGGCGCCAGTGTAACTGTTTCAGGGCGCAGACAATACCGAGTGTAGCGTTGAACAATAAATCCACAGGTTCTGCCTCCGGTAGCAGAAAAGTGGGGGTCACGTTAGCAGCAGTAGTTCCCCTGATGTTTAGAAGTTCTTCTCTTGTTAGAGAAATCCGTGGATCTTGGCTCAATACAGAATTTATAAACAAAACTAGACAATCATGCACACAACAAAAAGGCGGACACAGCATCCAGGACATTTAGTTGCATGTAAACGCAAACAATATGAATACATAGTAGAAGTACATTTAGCAAAAAAGAAAATGTATTTGGGATTTTGAAATAGAGGATTTTGGTGTTTCAACACCCATTGACTCTTCCCTGCTGTATGACAGTTTGGCCCGTGTTTTGCATCTCTTTCACCGAATTCATCCCCCCTGTGCATTCAAGATCAAACTGAAAAAGTGGCCGCAGTAAAAGATGGGTCGTTCGCCATATACATACGTTTTTACATTTTCATAAATGAATTAAGTTTTATATTTTGATATTTAGACGATCTTTTACTGGAAAAGGACATGCAGTAATGTATCCAATAGCAAGGTTAGAGTAGACTCTTCGACCAATCAAACATTAAACTTTTCACTACAAACGACTAACACTAGACTTTGTCTTCATTGTTTCCCAAAAGGACCCTTTTACAGACGTCCAGAGTTGAGGAATTATTGTGTGCATGCGCTAATGTGCAGGCTTTATGTTGCCGTGGCTCTGTCTTATCATCTCACTTTTTCTACTTTCCATCTTTCAATGCCCATTGTGGCGCCCGGGGTGAGGAGGTGGGATTCGGGTGGAAGATAGGAGCCAACAAGCAAGGTGTGGTTTAACAAAAAGGAGTTTTTGATACAAAAGTGGGGGATGAGGGACTGGGACAAAATCAACACAACGTTCTTCCCGTCCATGGCCTTACGCCGTAGAGTTGCCGCGCCCTCGAGCCTGTGGGCAGAGAAAAGGCGAGAGCTGACTAGGCAGTTACCTCCTCTGACTCTACGTTTCTCTCCGGCTCCGCTCAGCTGCAGCTCACGGCCTCCTGGCTTGTCTCTCGTTCAGCTGCCGCTCGTGATCTCCTGGCTTCTTTCCTCATTCAGTTGCCGCTCGTGGCCTCCTGGCTTCTTTCCTCTTTCAGCTGCCGCTCGTGGCCTCCTGGCTTCTTCCCCCATTCCTGCAGCTGCTCGGCTGAATATACACTCCCTTGATTGGGGATTGCCGGCAGGTGCGTCCACTGCCAAGCTCCCATTGGCTGGAGCACTTGCACTGGGAAGTACCTGCCGTCAATTACCTCCCACAACTGGAGCCTTAGGCTCCGCCCCCTGGCCTCCATCTCTCTCCCTGGTCTGCCACACCATGCATGACGTCAACTACAGAATCAACACCCATGTGCACTCATATTAATTTTGGGTAACTTCAACCATGTCAGTGTTTCAACAACACTGTCTAATTTACCCAGTATGTGAGCTGTCCCACTAGGACAGGACAGTGAGGAGATGGTCAGAGGAGGCCTATGAGACACTCCAGGAATGCTATGAGGTGACACACTGGACATTGAGCATTTCATCTATATAATAAAGACAGAACTGTGTATATTTTGTACAATATTCTGTATATTCCGTACTATAAAACCCAATGGAAGTATATTTGGGGATATTTTATACATAGGAATACTTAAATACTTAATGTATGAATGCCTGACCAGTATTGTATTATATTGTATGTAGTGTCTGATCAGTATTGTTTTTGATATGCATTTTAGTATATTTATTTACCCCTTTACTGTTATATTTATTTCCTTTCTTTATTCCTGTGTGCATTGATGTGACTAAGCCGCTGCAGCAAAAGACTTTTCCCTCAGAGAGCAATAAAGTATTTCTGTTTCTGGAAAGTGGCAGTTTTTTTACTCCTCCAGCAGAGAACTTCCAGCAGAACAAGGCAGTGGGTTCATCCATTCAAGAAGGACGAAAGCAGCAAGGGGATTACTATAACCTTGTAACAGCAGAAGATACCACAATTATTTTAGGATGAGCCCAGCGCAATTAGAAGGTGTTGTCCTATTGAAGGAAAAAACATTATTTTTGGTGTGATACATTTACCAATTTTCTAGTAAGCTTTTTCATATTACATTTAGCTTTGCATTAACAAATATTTTATAATCAACTGTGTGCACCATGCATACACCATAATAGAGCACGGAGTAGGAAGACAGATAGGATGGATGGTACCTGGTGGTTCTTCTATCTAACTCACCAGTCCCATACGAGATAGCAGGAGGAGAACAGTTAGGGTGGATAGCAGCTGGTGTGTTGATTCTTTTTCCATCTTGTCTAATAGGAAACTTTTGTCCGGATATAGCGTAGGGGGTGACTTCAGAGAACCAACAGCTGAAACCTGATACCATGTCCAAGGCAAGGCATCCAGCTTCACATTCCAGGACCCGGGTTGATATGTAAAGGTGAAGTTGAACCTGCCCAGAAACAATGCCCATCTGGCCTGTCTGGAGTTTAATCTCTTGGCCGAGCAGAGGTAGGACAGGTTCTCATGATCTGTCCAGATGATGAAGGGATGCTCTGCTTCTTCAAGCCAGTGTTGCCATTCCTACAAGGCCAATATCACAGCAACAAGTTATCCATTTCCAGTATCATAATTTGCCTCCGTGGGAGTTAGTCACTGTGAGGGAAAAAGCCTCCTGGATGTAACTTAGGTGGGTGCTGGAACAAGTCTTCTCCTACACCTGAGTCTGGAGCATCCACCTCAATGACAAACTGCCTGGAACGGTCTTCGTGAGAGCACAGGAGCAGATGTAAACAGTCGTAAGGGTGGCCTTGCTGGACCACTTGAAGGAAATAGGGTGGAGGTGAGGTGAATCAGTGGGGTGGCCTTTCTGCTGTAGTCTTTTATAAACCACCTACAGAAGTTGAAAAATCCAAGGAAACACTGAAGCTGTCTTCAGGTTTCGGGTCTTGGCCATTCTACCTCTGCTTTTACCTTGTCAGGATCGGCCTTCACTTGCCCCTGCTCAAGCAGTAAACCAAGAAAAGGAGCACGAGCTGTATGTAACCACATTTTTCAGCTTTGACAAAAAGCTTGTTCTCCAGGCGGTGCTGCTGTATGGATCTGACATGCCGAATATCGTCCTGGAGATTTCTGGAGAAAACAAGAAGGTCATCCTAATGGACAAAAATGTATTGTCCCTGAGAACATCATTTGCAAGGGTTTTGAAGACAGCAGGTGCGTTAGTAAGGCCAAAAAGCATCACTAAATACTAAAAATGTCTCATTGGTGTATTAAAGCAGTATTCCATTCATCCCTTTCTCTGCTGCGCACCAGGTGGTAGGCGTTCCTCAAATTCAGTTTTGTAAATATGGTGGGTTGGTGATGAGGTTCAAAAGGAGAATCAACGAGAGGAAGAGGGTATTTGTTCTTCACAGTAATGTTATTTAACCCTCAATAGTCTGTACAGGGCTGCAATGTCTTTTTGTCCACTAAAAAAGAATACTGCCCCTACAGGTGATGAGGAGGGCTGAGCCCTGCTGCAAAAGAATCGGAGGTAATCTTCCATTGTGTCTCTCAGGATGGGACAGGTTGTATAGCCGACTAGTGGATGATGAGGCTCCAGGTATCAGAACAAATGCACAATCATAAGGGCAGCGAGGAGGTAGGGATAGTGCTTTCTGCTTGCTGAACACTTTGCCAAGGTCATGATATAGGTAGGGGAAGACCCAAAACTACTGGGGCAAGTGGAAAGGAAATCAATGATTTCCCGTTTGGTAGTACCTGTGGAGTAAGATGAAAAGTGTGGTGAAAGATCCTAGCCAATATCTCTCCATTCAGGGCATTGACTTCCTGACGGTGGTCTAAGGGCTCATTAGCTTGAGAGACAAAGTTGGGGTCAATAAAGTTATCAGCTCCTGAATAAACAAAAGCAAAAAGAGGAATGGACTCGTGACCATAGTAGGGTGCACTGGAGGTGGAGCCTTTGATGAGGTGAAACCTAGAGAGACGAGATTTGGCTCACCAGAACCTCCCCACTTACTGGTAAAGCCCCCTTTTAGTAGCTGGTGGCAAGGTATGATGTAATGTCCAGCTTGCCCAGAATATGTTCATGCTGGCCAACTTGGACGGGTCTTGTTCCGGTGGGTCCATTGTGGCAAGATTTTACTGGACTTTAGACCCAAACTCCCAGAGAGCACATGTATTTCCAAGAACAGGGAGTATACTATAAAACGGCAGCATTCATGATAGAATGCTGCGAACCAAGTCACTAAATGACAATTAGCCTACCTTAAGTTAGAATCTTAAGGACACAATAAACAGTCACAATAAACAGTGGATCTAAAGCAGTTTTCGCTTCTATGTTCTAAGTTCTGTTTTTGTGGGTGTAGCATATAGAATGCAGAGAAACAAACGATGGACCAAAGAATTTAAAGTCATTACATTGCCAGGCACATGTACTGGAAAAAACGTGTTGTCAATTTGAATAAGTTAACACTGTTAGTTATTCCATTTTAATGAACAATTGTCAGATTAATCATATCCAAACAACACTGCATACAATGCAGTGGGAAAGCTAAACTTGCTACCCATATTTCTAATGTGCTTTGTCAGTTCATTTGAAGTCATCAGCATTGCTGTTTTGATTTAGTATGTTCAACCAATCATCATATTTATTTCAGCATAGATATTTTATTATAAGAAAACTCAGAAACGCAGTAAAAATGCTGTTGGGCAAGTTGAGGTAGAAGCAGCTGGACCTTCATGGCTTAAGGCGAGGTCTTTATGAACTGTGAATTATCAAAGCATCAAACAGGGAGGTTTTAGTATGTTTAGAAAATTATGACCTCAAACTAATTTATTTCATCATGAATTAGAGGGAGGAAATCATGAATATTAAAATGTGGGTCCCCTTCATTTTTAAATTGCTCTGAAATACAAACATGATGCGTTGAACGCATGTGTACATTTGGTCCGTTATTTAATTACATATAGGAAACTTGTAACTCTAGAGTACTATAAACGCAAAATGCTGTTGTTTAAGTAAACACAAAAAGAATTACAACCATCTCAGCAAAAGTTCACCTCTCTGCCTTGGGGTGATGGTGGAGATGTCCCCACCAAAGCTGAGACCAAACCTACGCACTTGGACATAACAGAAGATAACTTGACGGATTCAGTGTGGACAGAGAGCAAACAGAGGAAGTGGCAGATCACAATGACATTGATGTAGCGCGCTAGTTTGAGTTGCAGTTCTGTAATGGCAGCGGAAAAGGATGGAAGCAAAGCCATTCGTCCTCTGTGGCAACGCTACCGATTTGGTCATTCTCATGATGAACTGATCACTTTGAACCCCTTTGTGTACTTGTGCAGGAACATCGTTAGTGTGTTGCTGTAAATGTGTTATAGTTTTTTCTACAAAACTGTAGATGTCCTAAATGAAAGAGAACAATCACATACTTGAATGACTCTATTTAAGGTATAAAAGAAGCGATAAGACATTCTGAAAAGGTGTTTACTGTACCTCTGGAAATGGGGTAAGAATATTCACAACAAGCCGGCGAGCTAAGGCATTGCAGTCGAGTCAGAAAACTTGCAGAATGGGGTAAATGTCCGATTAAGAATCAGATACATGATGTTGAGTTCACAAGAATCAATGCAATCGCTCTATAGTATTCCTTTCTCTTTGGTTTTAGCAATATAAGCCTATTCTAGATTTGACAAATATTACATCATGACTCAGGTCCACCTCATACATGCTGTTCTTTTTCCTTTATGTTTTTAGAATGACTTCATTAGTAGGTTATTGTATCAGATTAAACTTGTAATGCACTATAAACTTGTAATTAATCTTATCTGGCTCCTTGTTATTGTTCAGCAGCAAATAAAGTGAAGCTAAATTAGCAGTATATGTTACTATAATAATGATTATGAGTGTTGCTTTACTATTACTATCTTATATTAATGCCATCATTGTGGTTCTAAATGCCTTAACGTTGCATAACAACACTTTGGTAATCAGACATGATTTATTCATCTTCGTCTTTGCTCCAGAAGATATGTCAACATATTATAGATGCACAACAGTGCCGTGTATCATGACGCCTTAACATGCCACGATATCACTAATGAAGCTTTGCGCAAGTTCTACCTGGCAAGACCTGCACTCGGACACATCATATAATTTTATCTCTGTTGCTCGGTCGATAGGAATTCTCTACTTTCTATCGAATGTCATCCGGGTTCCGCATTGTTTAGTGCTGACATCTATCAATTTCCGCTGTAAATCTTTTAAATACGATTATCTCCTTGTTTAGTTCGTCCATGCTGTCAACTGTACGACTACAGTTTGTGCAGGTTAGATTCTATGTGGTTTTATGGATTATACATGATTTTTTAAATTGGCATTTCGTGGCGTTACTAGTTTCTCGGCGTAGGTGTGATGGCGCGTCTGGACTGCGAGCTCGGGGCGTCACTCATGCTCCGGGGTCGAGGGCCTTTTGCAGCGACACTCCCTGGTCACTCGGGTTGTCTGCGATTCTCCTGGCTGGTCCGGCTGCTGTGGCTTCCTGCTCTGCTGGCCCACGGGCCAGAGCGTTGAGGAAGTTGCGCCGAGACCAAGCAATTGGTCTGTAAGTTGAGAAGTCATGTCCACTAAATTTTTAGTTCTCACAGGAGTGGCCTAGTAAATGTAAATCCTTTGACCTCTTCTCACTGAAGAGCTTCCATCTCTCACACTTTTGCCATGTGACACACGCACTCACGCCACACATGTAATTTCAAACGCAAAATAATAAAGAAATCCGATTTGGGGCTTAGATTCGTTTGTTTAATTTCATGTCCCCGACAGTAGATGGCGCTGATTAGCACCGCCGAACCCTATAATCTGCTGTATGTCTGCACCCCGAAGTTAGAGACAGAAGAAGAGATACCGCGGGAAAACTTACGTCAAGAAACCTGTTGAGAATCGGAGTTGAAATTCGGTAGGTATGTTACAATTAAATGTTGTCCAAATGAGTACTCACTCTCTTAAACTTTCAAACTTGTTTCTGATTTTGCGGGTGTCTGTGAATAGGGAGGACAAACCCGTTAGAGCGTTTTTCCTGAAAAACGATTGAATGGTTATACCTGTGGAAACAATGGAAAGTACATTTAAACTAAAACATCAAATACTAGTACTTTTGCACAATAATATTGACTAAATCTGCTCAATTGAAACGTTTTTAAAGGTTTTAAACCTGTCCTTGAAGCTACTTCTGTTAATCAGGAGTTTGTGGTGTTGGAGTATGTGATTTTACTCCGTTACGTGTTCACGCATCGAGAGTGGTAAGACGGATCACCAGGATTCAGTATAGTTAAGTTCAATGAAGTTTATTCCCTAACAATACAATTCTAATACAGATATCCGGGTCGCTCCAAGGTCCCTAACAGCACACAGCTACGTGCGTCTTATGCTTGGCACAGCAAAGAACGACACCTTTCCTTGGGAGACCCACAGTAATATAGATAACATTATGCATTTAATTAGGACAGAGGCTCCTCCGCCTTTGGTGGTATCCGCCCATGGTTCGAGGGCCGTCTTATCTCCTCATGTGGTAGAGAGGACCCTCTTTGTTGCCTCTTTCTCCCAGGTGTTGTTTTATCTGACTCTGCACACAAAGAAGACAGTGTTCCCTACTCCCCACATCCCAAGATAAGACAGTAGAATACATCATACTGTTGACTATGTGTGGACTGTTGACTTCCTCTTGATTCCCACAGTGTGTTACCTTTCTTGCATGATAGAAAAGTACTGTCCGTCTGCCTTACAAATCTTATAGGTCAGTACAAGCAAATCATTGTATCCTTCGTTGTTAACATAAGTACAATTATATGGGTTAGCATAAGTGAATCATTATATTCTTCATTAGTAAATCATATAGGTTAGCATAAGTGAATCATATCCCTCAGTGGGAAAGAGGCTAGTTTCATGACAGTGATTTTGTATTTAGACATAAAAAAATGTTTCGTTTATGTTTGTATATTTTCAGCAGTAGAGCACCGTGTCAACCTCATGCTCAAAATTAGTTTTACGATTATGACAATCATAATAATCAATTATTCCCTTGAAATTGTAATTGCGATTATTATTTATGATGATCACAACATTGAATGATGTTTTGAATCGTTTTATGCCTTATTGTTATCAAAATATTAAACAAGATAAAAACGGTCAGCTAAAAAACTCACTGCTATTCTATTAAGCCTCAAATGTCAAATGTATAGTGGTTTGGTTTCCCTAAATAACATTAAAAATATCAATTGATAAAAATAAAAAAAAGTTAAAAAAAATCCAGGGTATAAAAATGTTATACTAAAACAAATGTTAAATAAATTGGGGAAAAACACTTGAGATAACATCTTAAGCTTTTTCTGTCTTTGAGCGATTTACATAATTGTGGCATTCGTAATTGTAATCACAATGACAAATTCCTTTGTGGCTTGGGACAGTACCTCTGGACTGGCAGACTGGGGTGGTTGTACCCCTTTATAAGAAGGGGGACCGGAGGGCATGTTCCAACTACAGGGGATCGCACTCCTCAGCTTCCCTGGTAAGGTCTACGCCAGGGTACTAGAGAGGAGAATCTGACCGATAGTCTGTAACAGTTAGAAACCTGTTAATATGTTTTTTGTGTGTGTAATTGTACTACTCTCTATGAGGGGCAACAGTGAGCGATACTCATTGAGCAGTGTATTGATTTTCAGTAATGCCATTTTTTTGAGTGAGTAGATTTCTTACCTATTCTCAGTTCGGAGGATCCGAATGATGGGTGCTACAGTGTACCTGCTCAAATTTGCCTGTACCCTTAGCCCAGCCTCCCACATTGCTAGACCATGGTTGACCACATGTGGTGTGTGATAAAACATTCTTATTGGTGTGAAACATGTATTATTTTTGTAGTATGCTTTTATGTTTTACATTTAACTTTGCATTAACATATCTTTTATAACCGTCTGTGTGTAAGAATGTGTGCACCATAATGGAGCACTGAGTAGGAGTCAGATGAGAAACAGGCAAGACCAGGAGAATGTGTTTACCATCAGTCCCATGCGAGATAGCAGGAGGAGGACAGATAGGATGGATGCCAGCTGGTGTTGGTTCTTGTATCTTGTCCAACTGAAAACCCTTGTCAGGAGAAACCATAGGGGGTTAGTACAGGAATCAGAATCAGTTTTATTCGCCATGCAAGACATACAAGCACAGAAGCTGCCGAAACCTGATACCATGCCCATGGGACATACAAGAGATGATTGCCTGAAGGAAACTTATAACCACACCTGCTTATACATACGTAACTGTGTGCTAGAAATATGCTGGGTCAGGGATAGACAGTTTGTTGGACTTGTGAATCAACCTGCATTTGGACCTAGTGCTCTGTACCCTTTTTCAAATGTTTCTTATTAAATCATACTTAGACTTGAAGTCACGTGTCTCCCATTCCTTTGAAAACAAACACGCTGGAAATGAGCCTCAACACATAGTATATTTGGAGTTCATGCAGTAGTTAAAGGCTACATTTTCCAACAATGGTCAACCAAAGTAGCTTGGATCTCATAAGAGACTACGGTTCTTGGCCTTTCTCGTC
This sequence comes from Plecoglossus altivelis, assembly GCA_036571765.1. Lineage (NCBI taxonomy): Eukaryota > Metazoa > Chordata > Actinopteri > Osmeriformes > Plecoglossidae > Plecoglossus > Plecoglossus altivelis. Next base: position 62,954 of record BROE01000012.1, read on the forward strand.
CTCCCTGTCGTCCTCTTACTCTCACTCCTCTGGGTCTGCCTCTGTTTCTATTGTTGGCATCCATTGCTCCAAAACAGAAGAGCTCACCTGTTGCCCTTTTATGCAAAAGCTCTGGTTGTTAATGTACAAATGTGTGACAGGTGTTTGCCCATGTGATGAGTCAGTGTGCATATTTGAATGGCTGTGTGTTCATTCTGAAAATGAGATTTTTTTCTGTCCGAAAATTGCAGATAATTGTGGATAATGTTTTGAAAAAAGTGTGTTTTATAACTGCAATGTGAGTGTTAAGTAGGAATTGTGCTTGTTGTTTAGCAGAATTGGTTCAGGGGGTTGGGGCATAAGTTACATGTTGTGGTTGTTGTGTCTCCAGTACCAATATATGTGTGTAAACAATTGCGAAACAATTGCAAAAAAGTGTAAAAATAGGGTGCACACGCAATTAGTTTGACTACTGTCATTAATTAGGGGGGCAACATCAGCTGGAAGTAGCTGCTTGATTTGTTAAACTAATTCAAGTCAGGTTTGGGACTGTAAATCCAGCTTTTTTGAGCTGCCTTTATGGAATAGGCACCTGGTGTTCTGGATCCAGCCTTTAAAAAACTTCACATCTTTTTCACCACAGGCCAATTCTATTGCCCACACTACCATTAGAAACGTGAACAATTTTGGGTCATTATGTTTACAGATGACAACTGTGTGGTGTTTGTGTTTACTATATACCACCTTTGTTTACAATTTTGCAGCACAGGTGGTTAACAAATTTGTAACAAAATTGTTTTGGAGTATGAGAATGTGTTTAGAGTTTTACCAAAAGTGTGTCTGATACAACAAATGGGTTTAGTCTGCTACATCTTTTATTCAGAGAATGGGGTTTAGTGTTAAGCAATTGTGAAAATCTGTAAATCTCTTTCTTGTTCCATAAGTCTATTTTTGACAGTTGTTCTCTATTGCTGAGACACAGTCCTATTTTCTGAAAACTGAAAACTTTCACAAAACCACATTTCTAAACTCAATTTCCAAAACCTCTTGTTCTTCTAGCTAAATCAAACACTTGCGCCAAAACCTTTTAGCACAGGTCAGATGATTTTGGTGCAAGTGTTTGATTTTGCTGTCAGATCATCCATCCATTTTTATCCGGAGCCGGGTCGCGGAGGCAGCAGTCTGAGTAGGGAGGCCCAGACTTCCTTCTCCACGCACACCACCTCCAGCTCCTCCGGGGGGATCCCGAGGCGTTCCCAGGCCAGCCGAGAGACATAGTCCCTCCAGCGTGTCCTGGGTCTTCCCCGGGGCCGCCTCCCGGTAGGGCATGCCCGGTACACCTCCCGAGGGAGGCGTCCAGGAGGCATCCGAAACAGATGCCCGAGTCACCTCATCTGGCTCCTCTCGACGTGGAGGAGCAGCGACTCTACTCCGAGCTCCTCCTGTGTGACCGAGCTCCTCACCCTATCTCTAAGGGAGCGCCCGGCCACCCTGCGGAGGAAACTAATTTTGACCGCTTGTATCCGCGATCTCGTCCTTTCGGGCATTACCCAAAGTTCATGACCATAGGTGAGAGTAGGAACGTAGATTGACCGGTAAATCGAGAGCTTTGCCTTCCGGCTCAGCTCCTTCTTCATCACAACGGCCTGGTACAGACTGCATCACTATAGTTGCTGCGCCGATCCGCCTGTCAATCTCACCTTCTCTCACTCGTGAACAAGACCCCGAGATACTTGAACTCCTCCACTTGAAGCAAGGACTTCCCAACCGAAGGGAACAAGCCACCTTTTTCCAATCGAGAACCATGGCCTTGGATTTGGAAATGCAGATTCCCATCCCGGCCGCTTCACACTTGGCTGCAAACCGCTCTAGTGCATGCTGTAGGTCCCGGTCAGATGAAGCCATCAGGACAACATCATCTGCGAATAGCAGAGATGAGATCCTGTGCTCCCAGAACCAGACATCCACCGGCCCCTGGCTGTGCCTAGAAATTCTGTCCATAAAAACAATGAACAGAACCGGTGACAAAAGGCATCCCTGGCGGAGTCCAACATGCACCGAAAACAAGTCTGACTTACTACTGGCAATGCGAAGACAGCTCCTACTCCGGTCATACAGGAACCAGACTGTCCTGAGAAAAGGGCCCCGGACCCTGCGCTCCCGGCAAACCTCCCAAAGGACATCACGAGGGACACGGTCGAACACCTTCTCCAGGTTCATAAAGCACATGTGAACTGCTTGGGCAAACTCCCATGAACCCTCAAGCATCCAATGAAGTGTGTAGAGCTGGTGTTCCGCGACCAGGACAAAAACCACACTGCTCCTCCTGAATCCGAGGTTGGACTATCGGTTGGATTCTCCTCTCCAGTACCCTGGCATAGACCTTACCGGGGAGGCTGAGGAGTGTGGTCTCCCTGTAGTTTGAACACACCCTCCGGTCATTGGAGGGTGTCCCCGGTCGGTGTCGCCCAAAACACAGTGCACTGGCCCATACGGTCCTTCCTGTGGGTGGTGGGCCTGCAGGAAGGTGATCCCATGTTGCCTTTTCAGACTATACCAGGCCGGGTCCCATGGGCAAAGATCCGGCTACCAGGCGCTCGTCTGCGAGCACCCACTCCAGGCCTGGCTCCAGGGTGGGGCCCCGGTAACGCCACTCGGGGCGACATAGCGAATCTCCTTGGTTTTGGCATCATAGGGGTTTGATGAATCGCGCTTAGTATGGCTAGTCACCTAGGACCAGTTTGCCTTGGGAGACCCTACCAGGGGCTTATTGCCCCCAACAACATAGCTCCTAGGATCATCCAAGCACTCAAGCTTTCAGATCAAAACACAGCAAATCAACAGATAAAAAAGGAGAACACGTCATCCTGGGGGGTGTTCCATAAACGCAGATTAAGGAGACACGCTTATCTTAATCAATCTTGATTACTTTAGCGAGAGTTCTGTCCCATTAAAGTGGCTTATTCTTGTTCAAGCTACGTAACCAAAGCAATTTAGGATTCTGAACTAGCCTGCTATGTGTCAGGCTAACAGTTTAGTTCAAATAAGATGTGTTGCACATTCTCAAACAGATGGAAACAAAATGTCAACCGTCAATCCGTCGAGTAGATTTCATCCCGCAAAGACTTTATTCCGTCCTTGTTAAAAACATTACATAACAGACTTTTTTCACACAACATGACTCGCACTAATTAATTTACAGATGTACTTCATCTTCAAATAATGTATACATTTAAATAAATTTGTTATACATTTTTTTACTTTCACTGTTTTCAAAACACATTGATTAATTGACATAAACCAAGGCATAAACTAAGCAGTGCGTCTGGAAGTTTGATCAATTATGTCAATTATGGCGTATCCGTTCTTCAACCCAGATTATACAAATGTTGTTTATATATATATATATGATGCCCCTTAACACAATACACTACAGTGCGCCCACTATAATAAAAACAAATGTATTCATCAGTGCATTGATAATGACAAAAATGTGACGCAGTACCCATACAATGGTCTAATCGTGAGTTTCCAAGGCCTTACTTTCAATTTCCCCTACAATGTGCCAATGTTAAACGACTCTTGGAGTGTTTTCCCATTCCCATTGTTACACTGGTGAGGCCCCATGTTGTGCAGTAGCAGACCTTTTCATTTTTCTGGCCCTGCACTCCAAACAGCCAGTTTGCCACTGCCCAAGCCCCATCTGGACCTGTGGAAGCATACTATGTCGTAAATCTTTTCATAGCCTAAATGTACAGGTGTACACTGTATGCCAGAAAAGTAATAATTGGATTTTGATTAAATGTTCAGCTGTAAAATAATAATAATAATATATTCTTAGTCGTGCTAAACTATTTTAAATGCTAAAAGCCACAGTTTGGGTCAATATCTAATGTGGAAATCTGTACTGTGAATCTGTTTCAGTGAATCCCCATTTAAGTTATGGTAATCTTTCCCTTTTATTTTAATGCTCATCTTTTACTCAATCATTTAAGGAATGTGTATAGCAAAGTTATTTTGAAATAATTCATTCATTTTGTCCAAAATGTGCAGACCAAAACTTTCATCTCACATCAAGTGTAAGCCAGCCTTTTTCTGCATTTTGAAATAAATCCTACAATTTTCAAATGTATGCCATGTTGTTTTTTGGTTATTATTCTCAATTTCCTGTTGAGAATATTGGTCAGTGATTAGGCTACTGCCAGAACAGTCTCAGACAGCTCAACAAATTACACTAATTATCAGTAGGCCTAGATGCATTACTTATGTTAAGTAGATTTACGCATTTAAATGGTCATTATGGTTTGACAAGTTGACTCCCTTGGTGTGTTAATTGAAGCAATATTTCCCTTTTGGTGGACAACTCCCCAAAATCAACAAAAAGAGTTTTGCAGCTGAGAATAACACTGACTAACAATTTACACTTTGATAGTGCAACAGAACTCCTATTTGCGGCGATCACCTGATCTGGGCTACTTCAGTTCTCCATGTGTGAGCACAATTGAAGCGTATTGAAGTCCATCTGGAATTAGCATTACTTGTTAGTAGAACAGAACGTTAGTGGGTTGAGGCTTAGGTCCAGGTTGACGCTAACCTAAGTGAGGCTTTTTTGTGTACGCGTGGCTTTCGTGAGCGATGTTGATGGAACACCCCCCAGTTTGTCTGGAAAGCACTTGGGTGATAACAACTGTCAATGTCATAATCAAAAGGTTCTTTAAGGTCTCAGTGTGTGAAATGTGAAAAAGCCTAAAAACCCAGTGTATCCCCCCTATAAGATCTCCGAATAGGGTATGTAGCATTGGTTGGACTGAAAATGGCCCGGTTGCTATTTTATGTGCCCTTATGTAACCTTAGAATTTGTATACCTTTGCAATTAGGTGTTTTTCCATATGTGGTATGCTCATTAACCTCAAGCTGATTGGTTGGTGAACTAGAGCAAAGCTGCAGAGCAAAGACGGCCAAACATACATCTTAGTAGTAGATTTACATGACATTACAGGTTCCTTTCTCAGGCAAATGACAATTAAACAGGCTTGGTTTAAGAAATCTGAGATTCTGACTATCTTCAACAGCCTTGTATCTACAAAAAGCAGCCCTCCATGATGTTTTTGGTGAAGAATGGAGTGAAATACAACATAGAGAGAAAGCTGTAAAATGCCCTGTTCCCCACTTTTAACAGTTGGTGGCATTTTGATGTTTGCACTTGTTGCATTTACATTAAAGGCAAAACACTGATGAAAGTCCACGTGAATGCCAGCAAAGGTTTATTGGCTAAGTTTTCGGTCCATTAATGATCTCACTTCCGCAGGGGTGAAACGTTGAGGCGAGCATCTGTGTGCCGTTGTCCTATTGTGTGCTTGTTTGTTGCCTTTCCTCCGTTTTTTTCAAATGTGCCGATGAATGCTGTTGTGTTATTGTTTGGGAGAGAATGGTCTTAGATTGGTGGTTGGTGAATTCAGTGATTTTGTCATCAGCTCTTTAGTAATGGGCTAGTTGCTTGCATGAAAGAAAAGAACACAAAGAAAGTGAGAGCAGCACACATGACAGAAGGAGAAGATGTGCTGTGCAAGTGCAAATAATTAGATTTTAACAGAGACTAATGCTATCTTTCAAATAGTGTACCCATCACATTGAAGGCTACAAGGAGAACAATCGGTAAAATCAGCCACCAGATTCAATACCAGACTAAAAAAAACGATTATTAGGTATGCTTGCATTCGACAACCACGATCCATAGTAATCTGACATGTATTTATTTGTATTATTTTCCAACCCCTACATTTTTTAAATATTTGCACTACATAGACAAAGTTAGGATCAAACTGTTCAACCTCGTACCAATTGTGTTGCAATTGCGTGCAAACATTATGTTTGACGATTTAAGATGAAAGTAACTTTTTGTGGCAAAATGTTACTTGTGTAGAACAAGGGGCATCAATGGTAACCTGACGTCACAACGTTAGCACACGTTAGCGATGACGCTTAAACGAATTTCTAGTCAGTCAGACAGTAATATCAACAAGCCCCCAGCATTAGTAAGTAGCATTAGGTACCTATAAACCGAGGCTACTTTTTGGCTGCATACTACGAACACATCTCAATCTGCTACACAAATGAGCTCCCTTTTCTTTTGGTGAGGGAGGGGGGCTTCAGCCCCCCTAAAATAGGCCCAATAACGCCCCTGCTTTTCAATCTTTGATCCCAGTCTACTTTATTTCAACCCCTTTTTAACATCCTTGTCTTCCCCCGTTCAACTGCAAATCTATTCTTAATAAATTACATCACGAAAACTATCAATCAATGTAATTCGAACATGTTTCATCAGTATTGAAATCGTGATTCAACGTTTCTTTAGCACTGAGATTTCTATCTCAACCATTCTGATGATTTATATGAAAAATACATATTAATTTAATATTGTTTTGCTGTCTAGGAAATACGTGTCATTTCATTCCTCATTTTATTAGACGGTTATACAGTTGTATCATTTGAACAATACATTTATCGACAAATTTGTTTTATTTTATTTATCATTTGAGAATTTGTTGACCTTCCATAGGATTTGATGGGCCATTTACCAAACGCTTTTTCGAAATTCTCACCTTGGCTCGCAGCCAAAATTGGCCAAAAGAACAACCTACTTTTGTCCTCACCCCATCATCAGCTTGTTCCTCACGCCCTCTTTAACTACAAGCCAATTTCACATCTTGACTTGACTTTATTTCACACGCGCGGAAACTCACCTCTCGAAAAAGTGAATGACTGAAAGCCATGGGCATTTAAACTGACAATAGTAGCCTACAATGGTAGAATAGTTCAACTTTTACCTGGCCGAAAGGGTAAACTTTGAAGGGGTAGGAACAGTTACAGTAAACTACGCATTTTCGGGGGAAATCATGGCGGCGGCCGCGGTGGAGGTGAGTGTTAGCAGCGGGAGTAGTGACACATCTAGCACGGGCGAGGATGAGAAGATGAGGCGGTTGTTCCAGACTTGCGACGGGGACGGCGACGGATACATCAACAGGTAGGACCACAGCGCAATAGACAGAAATAATGATTGGCGGATCAGTTTACTCATTATAAGTCATCCGATTGAAGCGTCCGGTGGCTGGAATTTAGGCTAAGGATATTGCCGCAGATCTGCAGCCTGTTCGAAGTGGTTTGCGAAGGTTTGAAGAAAAGTGAACTAACTTGTATTGGTTTCCATATCTAGTCTGTTTTGCAGACGCATGTACCCGCTGTGCTGACAATGTTTTCGACGTGTGTTTGTGAGTGAATACAGGTTTAAAAGGGTTTCGTTTAATGGAGTTAATATTGGTTGATGTGTATAAAAACTTGTTAGCTGTGTGTCGTATGTTAAGTTCCCAATGAGAATCTGACTTCATGGCCTCATGGTTCAGCTTGATGTTCTCTATGCAAAACAAATGTTTTAGGGTGTTGTCGTGCTTCGTATATTTTACTGTCCTAGATCTAGATGCCAAAACCCGTACTGAATCGTGGTCGTACCATTTTTGCAGGGGAGATATAACTTGTATGGCTCCCTTTGCGACCCCCCCTCTCCCCCGCATACAAATAAACCAAAATTATCCACCTACTTTTATTCTGTGATTTTTAACACACATACATAATTTGTTTATTATAATTAATACGTCTTGGATAATCGAATTCACCTTGGTGGTGTGCAGACTGATTTTATACCCTATTACTCTTAATGATTTCGCACACACCAGAAAGAAATGCTACAAAATGTCTGTACATCTGTAAGCTTATATTCACAGAATTATGAAAGAATTGCTTTATTTGGTAGCATTTAGTGGCGTGTCAGATTTTACCGATTGCATTACTGTGCAAAGTTTCAGGTGCACTATTTGATAGATTCCCCTTTCTCCTACCTTGGAGACTTTAGGCCAACTTATTCCTACGGCAGTGGCAGACCTGCTGGCAGCTTGCCCTAGCTCCCAGACTAGAATCAGGGCGCCGACTCTGACCAGGTGAATTTACCCACAGTTCCACACGGTGACATATCACTGATGTGACATGCAAATGAAAGATTTCAAACTTTTTGCATTAATTTCATAATTCCTATTTTTTGTTGTTGGTGTGAGCACTGTGTCAACCCCAGCATGATGCCACCCTGAGCTGCTGCCTATGTCGCCCATGCCTAAATATGCCACTGCATGTTTGATATAAGACATGCAGTTTCATGCCTTCAACTGTGTTGAGCATTTTAAAGTAGTCACTGACATCATGGGGACTGGCCTATTGGTGTGTGCTACCAATTTGATCATGGTCACTGGTCTTCTTAAAGAAAGGATGGCTATATTCTTCAAATGAAGAATAGAATAGTTCTGATTTTGACCTCAAGGAGGATGCTGCTTTGCATATTAAGTTGCCAGTAATTCTTTTTTGCATAACATAGGTGTATCTAATTGATTGATCACAGTGTATTGGAATAAGTATGTTCTTGACCTCGGCTTGGAATGAAATATCTTATTAAATGTTTTATTTCTCTCATCAGGAATGACCTGCTGATGGTATGTCGGCAACTGAACATGGAGGAGTCTGTGGCAGAGATCATGGGCCAGCTTGGTGCTGATGAACGAGGGAAGATCTCCTTTGAGGACTTTACACGCTGCCGCATGCAGCTGGTCAATGAGATTCGCAAGGAGGAGGGTGAACTGTGTCAGGATTCTGAAACTATATTGCTCAGAGACCAGATTGCCTCCAGGCCACCCAGCAGTGAGAACAGCCTGGGTGAGTGTCCAAGATAGTCAATGAGATTTTTTTGTAGCTGAGTGAAATTGTTGAAGATTGTGGGATAACTTCTTGGCTAAGAAAACATTGACCATATCGTTAAGTAAATATTCCAGAATATTCAAAACCATTCTACCGACATCCAATGATTGACACCCTGAATCCAAATTCAAACGGTCGCTGTTTGTTTCTGTGATTAACAACCACAACCAACACACAACTGCTTACTTAAAACAAGCAAACAATAATTAAGTTGCCCATGGGTAATGTTGCCTTTGGGGAGCACAGCCTACTGTTCTCTCTCATATATCTACTAATATTTTCCCACCCCTAAAGATCCCTCAATATTTGGATTACATAGACAACATTTGTGTCAAAATGTTCATCTTGGTCTCGATTGCGTTGGTCTATTGGAATTTGAATTATGTTGCTCAGTGTAGGAGCTTATAAATTTTTATGATTTTAAAAATAATTTTTACCACATTTTTGTGGTAAATAGTGACTTGTGTAGGACAATGGACCTCAGATGGAGTGGACAACCCAAAAATAAAAAAAGTTTTGCTTAAAAAAAATCTTCAAAACCTACTAAACTAAACGTGACTTAACCCTCGTGCTCTCTTCACAACTACCCTGTCCTAAAGGTAAAAAAAGCCCCACCTTCCACCCTGAATAAAGCAGGTTAATTCAGTTTTTACCCTCTACTGTTTTTGGCACTGAAATGTGAAGCTATGCTGCTCATGAATCAGAAAGATTTAGTTTTGTCTGAGTTCAATCAAGCACATACAATCTAAATGTCTCATTGTGGGTGTGCGCGTGTGTGCATTTAACATAGTTTCAGATTCAATAATCGTGAAACAATTATAAACGTTATGGTTTCTTATTCCTATGAAAGTAAACAGAGTAGCATGCAGCTAAACTTGTGTTTGAGATTTACATGGATCCCATTTACATTCCTGGGCCAGAACAGTGGGCTGGTCTGAATGCAAATATGGGGGGTGTGACAAAGGTTCAAACTGCAGCCTGAAATGGGAGTGGTGTTCACCTACGTCAGAGAACAAAAAACAACCGTTTCACATCAGGAGTTTTGATATGTGAGATTTACATAAAACATAGGTGTCAATGGGCTGTGTGATTCACTATACTTCCATTTTACCCTCCAAACTGTCGTCATTCCACTATGAAAAGGTAAATTGTTTTTGCAGTGTGTCACCCCTTTAAACTAATGCAAAGGCAGATTTTAGTTAGCCGTAGCTGTTTCTCACAAAACCCATTTTTAGGTGTGTTTTTTGGTATTTTTTTTACATTCTTTGTACATTGCAAGCTAACGGCGTCAGGTACTCTGCTATAAATAATGATATTCAATCAAGACCACTGCTTTTTTCACACCTTGTTTAATCACATGTGAATGTATTTTAGCTGTTTTTGGCAGTTTTCTGTGAACTGTGGATACTTTATGGGAAAATTGCCAAAAAGAAGAAATACTCAGGATTTTTTCTTTTAATTTCTTTGACTGAATTTCCTGACAATCAGTAATGAGCCAATGATTGGTTCACTACCATGAATCATTTAGTTAAAAACTGTTACTTGGAGAGCCAATACATGCCAATGTTTGTGTTTGATACATTGAAAAGATTGTCTTAAGACATGTTTCAGAAACCTGTCACCATGACCGAGTCCTTTATTCACCTTGTATTAATATCAATGTCCGCCTTCGACCAAGTTGGAACACTTGGCAATCAACCCCTGTTGATGGGGAGCAGACACTTAGTTGAGTATGGAATGTGAAATCGCATGTGCGAGACACCTCAGCTGTGATGTCACAAAGACTAAAATTGTGCTCATGTCAAGCCACAACAAAATCTATGTCTTTTGATTTTTCAAAAGGTTTTATGGACGAAACTACTTGATAACCCAGCTATCAAGGAAGTATCAGAGTGGTGCCTAAATGCTGGAAAGAGTTTCAACGGAAAAAAACTATTTACCACTATAGAACAGATTTCAATGCATTCCTATGGAACTTTCATCAACATGTCTCCCACATTTTCCTCAAAATGTGTATGTTTTAAAATTGACGAAACAAACCTTATTTTGAAGAAAACAACCTACTCTTTCTTTTAAGATATGTCTCCAAGTGATGCTGACGTTCTACGAAAGGGTAGCCAAGTCAGCAAAAATTATAAACGTAAATGTTTATTGCTAGCAACATGTGGTAGCATTAAGGTGTAAGTATCTACACGCTAACTGGCATATTTGTTTTTAATGTATTGCTAGTTGTTGAGCTAAGAAAAAGACGTGGATCAATTCTGGTGGCGTTCTTGGCAACAGTTAGGATAATTTGTGTTTTCTGAAAATTCAATTCAATGTGTTTGCTACCTGCGTTCCAGAGTATTTTGACAGTTGGTTTGCCTTGACCAAAAAAGACGCGTCTATTGTCTACCCTACCCAGACCCCCACCCCTCAGCTTGAGGCAACAGGTCCGATGGTTTTAGGTGGTGTTGCATTTCCGGTTAGGCAGTCGGCTTGTCTGGTCGTTTATTAATCTATTAACTCGTCAGCGTATCCAAAACCATTTCCGCTAATAATTTTTCTTCGATTCCCTAACCTGGCTCATACTGCTATCTTTTTCATACCATATTTTTTCCAGATTTTTGCTTAGTTTCAAACCAATCCGAAATGGGTAAACTAGCACCCCATTTATCGGCTTACGTCAAAAGTTGTATGGAAATGTGGTTGCGGGTACAAACAGGGCACTAGCACACAAGGGAATATTAGCCGATTGCAGATTTACTTCTACCTAAATGAGCAAACGGAGAAAGGGCTTGATCATCTACAGTTGTCTTCCCTGCTGTAGCTAGTTTTGGAAGTGGTTGCAGATATACATGGTGGTTGTTTATTGAGTTTATTTCTGTCATTTTAATGTAGATTTAACAATGATGTAGAACATTGTATGTTCATGGCATAACAAACGTAATTGCAGTCCAATACAGTTAGTGATATTGTGGCATGGTAAGGCGTCATTATAGATCGTTGACATATTCTTCTGGAGCAAAGACAAAGGTGAATAAATCATGTCTGATAACCAAAATATTGTTATGTAACATTATTTTCCCAAGCAAAGAGCCAGATTTTCAATTTTACATTACAAGTTCACAAGTTTAATCAGATACAATAGGCTGCTAATTAAGTCAAACTAAAAACTCAAACTCAAAAAGAACAATGCATAAGTGGTTAGTCTGAGTCATATGATGGAATATGTTACATCTAGAATAGGCTTATATTGATAAAAACCAAGATAAAGCAATACTATTCACAATTGCATTGATTCTCGTAAAGCTGGCAGCATGTATCTTATTCTTAATTGGACATTCACTCAAGTCGCATGACTCGACTGCAAACCAGATGTCGCAAATTATGACGTGTACAGCTAGTTGCAAGTGTGCTCGAGTTTTGGAGCTAGAAACAAGGCGAGACACTGTTCTGCATAAGACCAGACGTGCCAGAACTGAAAAGATGGCACAACTTATTAAGCGCTCTTGCTTGCCTCACTGCGTCACTAAGCACTTTTCATAGACGTGAATGGGGACTCCATCTTAGAAGATCAGGTTGGCTGAGTCTGCTGTATATAAGTCTTTGACCCTACCTCAGGGGTAGCCTAACGTCACAATGTCAGCACACGTTAGTAACAACGCATATATGTTCTAGTCACCCAGACAGCGATATCAGATAGTCCTCAGCATAGCTGTAATGTACTTTGGTCTCAGTTCTATGACACTGTGCATAATATCATCCAATTTGTGAATCAGAATCAGAAACAGTAATGTAACAACTGCCAGAGTATTGATGCAAAGTGACTGCAGTTATGAATTAAGAATTAAATAAATATGTATTTCTCACACCAACTTGTCTGTAGACATTTGTCTCTCAATAAATATAAGTAGTACTAAATTAGCTACACTAAATATTACATAAACAGTTAATCCCTCACTTCATAGCACATTCGTTTTCCCTGTTCTAGCTTCTACATTGGTAGCTAGCATTGAAAATCGCACCTGTTGACATGGAGGAGCAGGAGCTCCTCCCGTGTGACCAAGCTCCTCACCCAATCTCTGAGAGTGCCCGGCTACTCTGTGGAAGAAACTCATTTCAACAGCTTGTATCCACGATCTTGTCCGTTTGGTCATTACCCAAAGCTCATGGCCAAAGGTAGTAGGAGTGTGTGTTGACCGGTAAATTGAGAGCTTTGCCTTTCAGCTCATCTCCTTCTTCACCATAATCGTTCGATAGAGACTGCATCACTGCAGCCGCTGCACTGATTTGCCTGTCAATGTCACGCTCCGTCCTTCCCTCACGCGTGAACAAGACCCCGGAATACTTGAACTCCTCCATTTGAGGCAAGGGCTCTCCACCCCCATAAAGGGGGCAAGCTACCTGTTTCTGGTCGAGAACCATGGCCACGAAGGTCTTGATTCTCATCCCAGCTGCTTCACACTCAGCTGCAAACTGCTCCCGTGCACACTGAAGGTCCTGGTCCGATGAAGCCATCAGGATAACATAATCTGCGCAAACATCAGAGATGAGATCCTGTGCTCCCTTAACCAGACACCGTCCGGCCCCTGACTGAGCGTTGAAATTCTGTCCCTAAAAATAATGAACAGCACCAGTGACAAAGGGCAGCCCTGGTGGAGTCCAACATGCACTGGGGACAGGTCAGACTTACTACCGGCAATGCAAACGCAGCTTCTGCTCCGGTCATACAGGGACAGGATGGACCTAAGCAAAGGGCCGTGGACACCACAAGGGACATGTTTAAACGCTTTCTCCAGATCTACAAAACGTATTTGGACTGGTTGGGCAAACTCCTGCAAACCCTCGGATACCCGATGGAGAGTATAGGGCAGGTCCAGTTTTCCATGACCAGCACGAAAACCACACTGCTCCACCTGAGTCTGAGGTTTGACTATCGGTTGGATTCTCCCTCTCCAGTACCCTGACGTAGTCCTTTCCAGGGAGACTTTCTTAAGTAGGGGGACCACCACCCCAGTCTGCCAGTCCAGAGGTACTGTCCCAAGCCACCATGCAATGTTGCAGAGAAGTGTCAGCCAAGACAGTCCCACAGCATCAAGTGATTTTAGGTCTTTAGGTATTCAGGACAGATCTCTTCCACCCCTGGGGCCTTGCCACCGAGCAGCACACCGACCACCTCAGTTACATCATCTTGGGTAATAGACGAGTCCGACTCCGAGTCCCAAGTGTCTGCTTCCTCCTCGGAAGACGCTATGGCAGGATTGTGGACATCCTCAAAGTATTCAGTTTGATGGCATCCCTTACCTCCGGTGTCCACCGGATTTGGGGATTGTTGCTGTGACAGGCACCAGAGACCTTTCAACCACAGCTCTGGGCCACCAAATCGACAATGGAGGCTAAGAACATGGTCCACTCGCGCTCAATGTCCCCAGTCTCCCCCTGGATGTAGGAGTAGCTCTTCCAGAGGTGTGAGTTGAAGACCCTGCTGACAGAGCACCTCACAATACGCTTGGGCTTGCCAAGTCTGTCCGGCTTCGTCCCCTGCTGGTTGACAGCTCTGCCCCTCTCTTCACCCCAGTGTCCAAGACATGCGGCCGGAGGTCAGAGCACATTACAACAAAGTCAATTGTTCACCTCTGGCCTAGAGTGTCCCTGTGCCACATACACTGATAGACATCCTTGTGCTCCTGTTTGCCTTGGGAGACCCTACCAGGGGCATAATACCCCAGACAACATAGCTCCTAGGATCATTCGAGCACTCAAACCCCTCCATTACGTTAAGGTGGTAGTCCAGGTAGAGAGAGCATAAAGAGACTTTGGCGAATGATATTGCTCTTAAATCTGCTTGGGGGCAGTCTGCAGCTGGTGCATTCTACATTCCTCCTTGATGACTCCCGCAACACCCAGCTCTACTTAATGGGCATCGCAATTTAATGGTACAAGATATGGTATAACTTCTTTCAGTCGAGTATCTACACCAGTCTTGGTCCCTACATTTCCTGTAACTCTGTTAAACCCCAGAAGTAGATCAATCAGTCAAGCCAGCTTCTTGAAAGTTGAAGAGAACAAAAGTATTACACCGAGGTAAACTGAATAGAAGCTTGTTCAAATAGTTTTTAGGCCATCTACTAAAAATGTGTGTAATTGTGACATTTGACTGTGATCTTGCTTATTCACAATATTACTCACAGGCATAGACAGCATCCAATACTCCAGCGGCACTTGCATGCTTTGTGTCCAAGATGTTAAGGAAAACATTTACTGGTCCCTCCTTTACCTTAAAGCGTAAATTCAGGTTTATGTAAAGTTCTGCTAATTATCCCTGCACCTTCCGCCACAGGTTGTCAAAATAACTTGTAAGACATGGCTCTGACAAACTCCCTGTATCACCTCTGTTTATAAAGCCACAATCAAATCTCCATTCATTTTCTACTGCTCATTCCTGTTAGAGATTGCAGTGCCGCTTGATCCCGTTAGGGGTCACGGGTGACTGGAGCCTATCCCAGTGATTTTGGGCCTTAGGTGGGGCACACCTTTGACTAGGGCTAGCGAGCCACAGCGTTAACACAGAGACACAGACAAACATTCACTCTCACATTCATTCACGAGGGGCAAATTAGAGTTTCCAATTAACCTATCACATACATGTCTTTGGATGATGGGAAGCCGGAGTGCTTGGAGAACCCACGGTTGCATGGGGAGGACATAAAGACACCCAGAGAGATCATGTGATGTTGGTTTTTTGGCCCAAGAATCTAACCTACAACGTCCTTATTGGGAGGCAAGAGTCCTTCCCCCATTGTACAGTGGCCATCCCTGAATATAGCATAATTGCAAGAAAGTTTTTAGTTTTTAAAAACTTTTTATTCTTCATGGTAATTAGCACTGGCAAATCTTTGCCCAGATTGTTGTGGTTTGGGAGCATGTTTATTGGTTTGGGCAATAGGCACTGAAAAACAGCTGGAAAAGCAAAAGGGGTTACCATTATGCAGTGGTGTCGATTATGGGTCCTGGGGTTGAGTCTCATCGTTCATCCTGCTCTTCCCTGTTATGCCACATTTTTTCTTCCTCTTCTTCCTCCCTGACTGAGTGTTACTATAAAAAACACTTTGGCTGCTAAGCGCCGCCTTTTTTATTTTGGCGACTATTTTATCAAAGTAGACCGACCACACGCTACCATGCTACTGCGCGATATGAATGTTTCAGATGTGGAAGAACAAGGAGACCAATGAGGACATCGCGTCATTCCACTGACCAGAGACAGAGACCCCACGCCTTCTATACAATCCAAAGGTCTTACAAAAATGTTCTAACTTTGATAGAAATATTTTGTCCAAGCTAAATTACAGTTACGGCAATGGATGCATTCCCAAAGACTGGAGGGCTGTAGCAATTTAATCAGTTACTTGCCTGGTTTGTAATGGTCCGGTTTTGAAGTGCTATCATAGAACATCTACTTGGAATGTTAGTGTCAGTGTTGTTTAAATAGTTTATCGTATTATGTATAGACAACACTAATAATGATGAATTAAAAAAAACATATATTCAATAATTATCCTTGAATGTTGTGTTAAAGAACTTGTAATAAATATTCTTACTCCATTTGCTCTAAACGAAGTACAACACATTTATAACAATATGTTCAACTAACACACTAACCATGTTCCTGCATGTGTACTCAAAGGGGTTCAAAGTTTTCTGTTCGTCTCGGGAATCACAAAATTTGACATTATCATCATTAAAGTAGTTATGGCAATAGAGGTCTGGGTAAGTTAAATATCCCCCTGAATCATATTGCAGATCCACACCTATATTCACAAAACATCCCTGATGATGGTTGGACCATTCAAAGGAAATTCTAATCTAAACGCAGGAAGATTAGCAATCATGTACAACTGTTCAAATAGCTGTAATCATCTCACCGCTTTTTGCACGGCTTAGCACCGTAAGCGTTTGCCTTAGCCAACTATTTCACGACTAACCAGGCAAGCTGGAAAATCAAACATTTCCTGAACTTCGTGGGGAGGAGGGGCACAACATCATGGCCACCAACAAAACTCTCTAAAGACTGTTCTTGTTCCAGATTTAAGTTCTGGATATTTGTTAGCGTTGACAAAACCGAACAAATGGTGTGCTCGCATCTTTTCCCGCCGCCATTACAGAACTACAACTCAAACTAGCACGCCACATCAACGTCATCGTTATCCGCCACTTCCTCTGTCTGCTGATTGGGGCCTCAGATATCTGAGTGGTGAAAACCTAAGCAGGTTTATCAGGTCCAGGCCTAAACATTTTGCAAAATCGAAATTAAGCAGCAATATGTAGGATGGCAATGCCAGGCTAATAAAATGCACTGTATTGGTTGATATATTTGAATGAAAAATAATGTTAAGATTTATTACATTAATTGTAAACTATGTTGAATGTTTGTTACGTATTAGGCTTTGAAATTATTTGTTAAATATTACTTTGGAAGCCTACGTACTAATACTCACCTAATATACATCTTGCGGTGCCCGGAGTAAGGAGGTGAGATTGGGGAGGAAAATAGGAGCCAACAAGGGAGGTGTGGTTTAACCAAAAGAGACTTTTAATACAAAAGTCGGGGGATGAGGGGCTTGGGACAAAAGTACCTTCACAGAAAAGAAAAAAGAAAAGAAAAGACGGACTTCTTTCCAGTCGGGGTCCCAGTGAATTCTCTCTCGTTTATCGGCCGCTCACGGTCTCATGGCTTCTTTCCTTACTCCGCTGTCTCTCGCAGCCTCCTGGCTTCTTCTCCCCTTCCTGCAGCTGCTTGACCGAATATATATATATATATATATATATACACTCCCTAAATTGGGGATTGCCGGCAGGTGCGTCCACTGCCATGCTTCCATTGGCTGGAGCACCTGCACTGGGAAGAACCTGCCATCGATTACCTCCCCCAACCGGCGCCTTGGGCTCTGCCCCCTGGCTTCCCGCTCTCTCCCTGGTCTGCCACAATCTACACAATATCCAACTACGCAATGTTGGTAACAAACGGCCGTTTCATATGGTTATACTGATAAATAAATTTTCATACGTTTTTATCTGTTGAGCTTGAATGTCCGCAGTTGTTTCTGAACAGTGTGTCTATTCGCAGAAGGTTTTCATTCATTGCACACACCTCATGTCGATTTTGAAAAATCGGCAGA